>VWZZ01003898.1:615844-644675 GCA_013399095.1 Psophia crepitans
TGAGTGTGGTGAAACGTTAGAACAGGTTGCCCAAAGAGATGGTAGGCGTGTCATCCCTGGAAACATTGAAGGTCAGGTTGGACAGTGGTCTGAGCAACCTGATCTAGTTGAAGATATGCCAGCTCATTGTGGGAGGGTTGGACTACATGACATTTAAAGGTCCCTTCCAAACCAAACCATTCTATGACTATTTAACAGGATAAGCAAAAATAAAATGGTTGAAGGTAAAAGCAGTGGGCACTTTGGAGAGGGACAGAGACGGCATCTGAGTAAGACTGAAGAGCTGAAACAATTAACCTGGGTAAAAATAACAACAAAGGAAAAAGAATAGGTTACCTCCTTGCACAGATGATGTTCTGTGTAGGTAAATGAAGTAACACTTTTTTTTTTTTACATATACTTCTGTCTTACTCTTTAAGACGACTCTCTCACCTTCTTTGAAATATTCCTACAGCAAATGCTGGGAATCTCTCTGGGAAGCACCCTTTGTGTAGCCCAGGAGCCACAGCCCTTCTCACGAGCAATGGACACGCTGGAGACTGGAAAACTTCAGGTTTTAGTTTTAAATAGATCAGTAGATTTTTGGAAGTAATTTTTTCCTTCTTCAAATTTTGATAATATTATATATAGGGTAAAGAAGCTATTTTTTGATGTTGAAGTTAAGGAAGAGCTTTATTTTGTTTTCTGATGCATCAAAGCCCTGTCTTTCTTCCTTTCTCATTTTTAAAACACTTAGGCAACTGAGAAAGTAGCCAGAACACAAAGCTATATTTTTAACATATATATCTGCCATTCATTTTATATATACAGCTCTATCTATAGAAATATTAGATACTTATCAGTTATATCTGCTGTTTCTAAATTTTCTGTTCAGGTTCTTGTGCCTGTTTCCATATGCCCATTTTCCTGTGTAGCTAATGAGACTGGCTGAAGTTCATGGAAGGGCACTGTTTAACCCCTCATTTAACTTCATCTCTGTCAGCTGCTTGCCTCCCTTTCAGATCCTTACTGCGGTTTGGTTTCGTAGGGGAACTATGAAACACACCGTTGAAGCCAATGCATGTCCTCAACAGCCAGCAGTTGGCAGCAAGGGGGGATTGTGCTAATTGGGGTGTCTCTTTGAGGTAGAAAGGGTGGCTCTAGAACTCTGTAACTTTGCTCTATAGCTTACAGGTAGATTAATATTTCTGGGAAGTACCTAGTGAGCAAAGCAAAGAAATCAGAGAGTAGGGAGAGGAAAAAAGCATCAGTCATTGATTGTGACTAATAATGTAATTGAATCTGCACCAAAGACATTTAGTTCATGTTTCACATTCTATTTGCAATTCTTACTTTTCTGTTTCCCTTGTTGCTGGGTATTAAGCACCAGCAAAAGTTATGCTCTTGAGTTTAGGTATCTATCTGACTTTAAAAATCATACCATTTGACATAATAAAAGGCTTCATACGTTTAATAAATACATTTCAGAGTAGTAACACTTTTCAGTTTATTGATCAAAAAGAATCAGTTTCAAAGCTTGAGCCACTGTGAAAATCCTCAGTTGACTGCAGCTGCTACTATTTCCGTGGAGCAGTTTTACTGCTAACACAGTTTTCGTGGGCATAAAACACAGCCCCATGCTGTGGGCTCTTTGGGTATGAATGATGAAGTAAATACAGGTAAACCTAGTAAACAGCCTTCTTCCAACAACTTGGTTTAGATTCCTTTCTAAACTTGCTGGTTTTAGGGACAAGAGTCATTTTAGTCAACCTTCTTGACCCTATGATCTGCACGCCAAAAATCTTCACTTAGCAGCCAGCCAAATGCAACACATCAGCAAACTGTGCTGAGGAGATGTGTTGGGAATGGCTCACTGGCAAGAGAAGAAAAGTGCTTTTGAGTAGTGTCCTGTCTCCACCAGGAAACAGCATCCAGTTGGGCCTGAAACTTCCAGGACAAGCCACAGATGTTGCCACAGCCTTCTGCATCCCTGTCAGAGGTCTTGGTTACCCAACCAATGCAGTCCCTCTTCCAAACATGGCACAGGATGTGCCCTCGTGCCAGATGCTTTCCAGTCATTTTGACCTTGAATTGAGAAATGAAGGACTTTTTACTTGAAGAGCAATTGCAAAGGAAAAGAAATTAAGAATATTCACAGATTCTCATCATTCAGGCTTGAGTACCCAAGAGAGCTTTCAAAACAGTCTTCTGGTTATCTGTCAGTTAATGAGTGCAATCGCTCAATATGAAAAAGTTAGAGGAACTCTAAGCCTAAGTTGTTAATGTCATGCTCATTCCCACCAGCTGAAAATCCAGGCAGCTTCATGTGAGCATCAGGCAGATGCCTGACACCCAAGTGGCACTTGCCCCTTCTGCACAAGCTAGTGGTTGTACTTGAAAAACTTTCCACCTCTTTTTTTTTTTGTGTGTGTGTGAAAAACTTCTAGAGGGTTGTGCTGAAAGTCTCATTCACATTGAAGAGAAGCTAGAAAACAAAATTCCAACACAGTTTCCTTTAAGAAAAAAATTAGCAGGCTGAGTTGCTTAGTTTGGTAGAACAATCTGTAACAATGCCATTATTAAAAATTCATAAAAATGTGTTCCTTTAAACACAGACTTATATCTGGCTTCCAGAGAGCAATTATAGCAACTATAATGTGACTCTTGTGGTAAGAAGTGACATGCACAATGCAGTGAGGCTTTTGCATTTTTAAATCAGTAAGAGCAGCCACTGAGAATATACTTCAGATTTCGCCATTAAGGCATATGGAGACATGTGCTGAGAATGACTTACACTCTAGTTTGTGTTTCGCTTGGAGACTTGAATTTTGTACTGGTTCCTAAGCCTTAGTCCACTGCTGCAAAGAAGCTGCTTCTGGCTTAAAATATGGCAATCCTTCACAGGCTGTGTCATTTTCTTTAACTTTCTTTAGGTTACTGTGGAAAAAGTTAGCCCATGGTAAAATATAATCTTTTATTAAACACTAATCTAATATATTTTGCTTTTTAAGAAGTTGGTTAAAGAGCAAGGAGAAAGAAAAAAAGTCTGTAAACAAACTTAAGTGAATTTCCTTTATTCCATACGTTTTCTGTGTTTTGCTAAAGTGAATGCCGAGCTCATATGATGATACAATGAAATAATATTAAAGAATGAAGAAGGAAAACAGAAATAAGTTTCTTTTCTGCAATATCATACAAAAAAAAAAAAAGACTGACATTTTTGTTCAAGGTATCAGGAAACACATACAAAAAAATTTCTTGCCAACAATTCAACCACACAGTTGAAATTTCAGGTATGAGGTACAAGAAAATTGAAAAACCCCTGTATGAACCAAGCCCAAGGACCAGAAAAACACATTGAAAAAAACCGCTACATATTCACCAAAATTACCCAAACAGTAAAAGAAGCAATATTTGTCACATACTCTTGTTATTATAAGTTGTTCACTCAGCAGTATTTTTTCAAAGAATTCTGAAAAAAAGCACAGCAGCTTTGAAAACATATTTCTCTTGTTTGTAGGCCAGAGGATAGCTTCATAACTTTGGGTTTGGCCAGTGTATTTATAAAGGCCTCCAAGTTTTTAATTTGCTTTTTTTGGGGGGTGGAGTTGGGGATTCAAGGAAAACTATTGTATACAAGGAGAAAATCCAGTTATAAAGATGTTATGCCAAAAACTACAAACGCCACTTTAGAAAGTTCCTTAGGAGATCTGGGTTCAATTTCTGGTCCTGTGGCAATTAACAGGATTAATTAATCGGTTAAGGTATGTAAGGTGACTTGTTAAATAATGTTATCAGAAATACATTGTCCAAATCTCACTGAGAACCAACATTTGGGCATATAAGGGTTATAACTCACATCAGGTTTAGGTGAGTTGGAAAAGTCAGTGGCTAAGTCTCAAGCCTAAGTGACAGCTGGGAGTCAGGAAATGTGGCTGGGTTCTGGACCTGATGGCTGGCTTTGTCTTCAGAGCTCTCCCTGGCAGCACCCCAGGGCTTGGTGCCAGCACCTTGGTTTGAGAGTTTGGGGGCACCTGAAAGTGCATGTGGTGTGTCTGCAGCATCCCAGTGTCTTGCTGGAAACGAAAACATCTAGTCTGGGTGGGTCAATTCTACTATGTCTTTTGATGGAAAGAGAGCTATTTTGTGACAGAAACCTGCCTGAGATCTTGTTCTTCCACTTTGGCTCCCCAGTCTGCAAGGCCATCTGGGAAGAAAAATGCTCCAGGCCAGCAGCAAAAATACTCTGGAGAAGCAAAGACCTTTGGAGATTGTGAGGTTTCAGTATTTTTTTTTCTTTCTTTTTTTCTTGTCTTGGTTCATTTCCCCAAAACACCTAGAAATATGTGGGCTGGCTGGTGTCATAGATCATAGGAAATGGCTGCACCTCTTTCACTCCTGGCCAGCGTTCGAGAAGCTCCCTGACCAGCCAGCTCTGTGGCTCATAGCCTCTCTGAGCTCACTCAGCAACCTAGAATTTTATTTTTTTTTTGAGTTTTCAGTGCAATTTACAGTAGGAAACTTAAAAATGGAAATTCTTTATTCAAAAGAAAGGCTCCCCTCTAATCATCGCTGAGCATAACAAAACCTTCTGTTTCTTATGGTGCAAAACAATTGAATTTTCTTCGGAAAACTCCATCTTCCATCAATTAAAATTATGAATAATGAGCCTTTTGAAAATGTTACTCTTCATTTCTCTCTCATAACTTTGTCCACAAGTATTGTACACCCTCGCCTTTCTAGCAAGGCAAATTCTCTCTTTTTTTTTTTTGTGAGCGTATTGAAAAAATAATTAAATAGCAGAGTCTTTGAGACCAAAATAAATGTCTTTTGTGCCTCAAAAGGAGCTATGCTAGCTTAATTTTTTTTTTATTTAAAAATAACAGCATTATTTCTGGCAAAATGATGCTTAACCAGCTCCTTGTGGTAAAAAAAAAACCCAACAAAAAAACAAACGAAAAACCCCAGCAGCTCTGACTAGCAATCAATCAAGCAGGCACCCAGTTTCCAGCAAATGGGTATCAGCACATCTGTCTCACGGTTCATCCATGCCTGCACACTTGTACACAGCCTCCTGCTCTTACAGGAGACACAACCATGGGCTAAATAGATTTCAGTGACTGGGACCTCCTGCTTCAGGCAGGTCCTGACAACTCGCTTTCTTCCCAGCACTCACTCAACGGTTTTAGAGCACTGACAGCAGAGTTGAAGTGGCCAAGTTTCTTATCTGCCATCTCCAGCATTTTTTTTCCATAGTATGATGAAATTTAACAAGTAATTTCACGTGAAGTATTGTACTTGGTAAATATATGCTGCAAGTGGCCTTTTGTTTGTGTACCTACAATGTGGTGTTTGGGGGAGATGTTCACAAGGGTGCCTGGATAACCACAGTACAGTGTCACAATCCTTCCTGGCAAGAATTCCATCTCTGTTAACGGACATTCTACCTAAGTATGCTAAAAATTCAAGACCATGGGTTGTTCTACTGAGAGGTACAGAGGAAGATTGAGACAGTCAGTTTTATGCTCAGAGGCAGATTTTGGCCAAAATCCTGTGAATATTTCTAACATTCTTCCCAGAAAGCTGAGACACAGTACCCACACCACAATCACATGCACTTGGATGGGACTGCTACCCTTCCCATTGCCATACAACAGAACAATCCCATTTCATTGTGTAGAGAAGGAAAAAGCACAGACAACATGACCTAAGTCTACACCCACTACTGAGCACAGGTTAAAGGCACAAGAATCAAGCTTTCTCTCTGATCCCCAAAATACCTGGTTGGGAGTTTCAGCACTCAGTCTGTTGATATCTGGAGTTCACAATACTAGTTCCCAAAGTGTTGTTGATAGCAAACAAAATAACTAAGGAAAAAAACCCACATCCTTACCCTCTCAGTGTCACAGTAAAAACCCAACTACACAGGGACAGCTGTTTAGGCTGGAGTTCTGCTTATTTAAGAATTTCATTTCAGCTAATCTGTTTGTAGGCCACCTGGCAGGTATCAGCCTGGGCTCATTCATTCCAGCCCCACTAAGCCTTCCTTTCAGCAGGTGCCTTTCGAAGCTGCAAATTGGCCTGAATTAATTTGAGCAGGAAGTTTGTGCTGAGGGAAGAGCTGTTACTCTGAGTTCTTTAGAATAAGCTGTCTCTGTCCCTTAATAAAATGGAGTAGTTTAGAGCTCATAAAATGAATAATCACCACCAGAATGTTCTTCCTATTCTTCCAGCCCCTTGCTAAGACAGGGAATCAATATAAATGCAATTTATAGGGTAGCATTATGTGTTTTTATCAAATAAATTAAAAGTGTCATCTTTCATGATCTTCCATGAAAATTTTTGTATTCTTAACTTCTAACAACATAGGCTGATAGAAACTCCTTACTTTTGGTCAGAGAATGTGTATTTGGTTTAAATTATTTAATGTCTTACTTGTGCTGGCATGCTCTGTAGAGCATACAAAGCATCAGGCGTTTTTTCATGTAGAAATATCCTGTGTCTTATATCACTGCATACCGTGCTCAAAAGAGTTTCATAGCTTTTCGTCATAATTAGTACCCTGTGCTGGTTTTGTAGACACGCTTTTATGGAAAGGTACAGTTCTTTCCCCACTTAAGTTTTCATTCAACTCTAACTAAAAATGTCATAAACACTTGGGCTGGCAAACTGACAGTTATTTTTAAATCCAGAGGGAAGAGAGTCTGCTTCCATACAACTGAGGAATATATGCCAAGTAGTTTTTCTGAGGTACAATAATTTCCCTGGCTTTGTTTGTCTGTCTGATGTATTTTTGGTTTTGCCAGCCTCCTGCTCAGATAAATCACCTCCAGAACATATGTGGCACCAGGGCTGCATGCAGCTGGGCTGTGGATAAGGAAAAAGCACAACCAATCTCTCCTCTGTTGGGTACACGATAAATCTGTCCTGCTACGCAAGTAAGAAGTGATCTGAATGATTTTTCTTGGGAATTGTTTTGACCTCAGTTCTTTTTCCAAACCCTGCATTCCCATGGAAAATGTAGACATGGTTCTGCTCACACTGAGGCCAGTGAGATGAGAGATAAGATCAGTAGAATTTTCAAGATGCCTCAAAACTTGGACAGTCTGGAAAAAAACCACAGCAGAAATGCTAATTTTTAGAACAAGTTTGTAAAGAACATGACACCGGGCAGCAGGAGAAACCTCACCGAGAACGTCCTTCCCTGGCAACTCACTCATTCTTATTTGTTTCCTGATGACTCTGAGAAGCAATCCCAGTGGAGCTCCTGGAGTGGTGAGCACGAGGATCACTATTTCCTTCTTAAGTGGCCAGTGTCCTGACACCTCATCCCTTGGTCCTGATTTGCAGTTCTCGGGTTTAATATTTCTTATTACTAATCAGAAGAGGACAATGTCTGCTGTGGGAGGCCTGAGAGTCCCCAGTGTATAGAACCTCTTCTGAATGAGGAATGCCTTGCTGCCTGCACCAAATAATTCTGAGCTGCTGTGCCAGAACATCTTTCTGTAGTAGATACACTGCTGATGTCAAAAATTTACACCAGTTATTAAATATCAGACCATTAATATTGATTACATTGTTAATAAGAACGTAAATGAAATTGTTTCACATTCTATTTTTAGAAATGTGATTTTCAAATGCAGAATGATTTGCCTATCTTAATGACTATGATTTCTATTAAGTATAATTCAAATGATTTTATAGCTTAAAAACATTTGATATATAAGTCAATCATAATATAGCTACTATACCTTAATATTTCAGTGGTGCATAGTTCTATGCAAATTTTAGTAGATTCTACAGACAAAGTTTGCCTATCTGGTGCATCAGGTCAAGTCAGCGTCAGTTTAGAATACAGATTTCCAGGAGACTCACATCATTTTAGCTCCACTGAAATCAAACAGGCTTATGAATTTATACTCACATAGGAAAAATCCCAGAAAATTTTAATGACAAGAAGACTGGTTTATTCTCACATCTGGTATAGTGACTGGAGAGTTGCATGTCCCTGAAATTCTTCTTTGCCTGATTTCCTTTTAAAGGAGTGAGAAATAAAATCAGTCTTGGAAAAATTCTGTCCTTTTGTCTTTACCTGATTAGACACTTTTATGACAATAGCCCCCATGTGTCCCCAGGATAAAGACTTATTAAGTTAGATACACAGGGGAGACAGGCAGTGCACCATAGTAAAGAGAGGAGGAGAAAAAACAGGAACACTGTTATGATTCACCCAGCATCACACAGGAGGTCGGAGCAAAAATGGGCTCAGACGTCACTCTCCTAGCTGCCAGCTCAACTGCCGTAAGTCAAGGTCTTTCTGAGTTAGTAATGACTTAAAATATTGCCAAGCTAAAAAAGTATCTCACAAATATTACAGGAGTTTCTCATAAGAAGTTTATCATTTAAAATTATAACCAGGAAGCCATTAGCTTTTATTCCTTCAGTTGACTATGTGAAGTGGCACTTCATTGATTCTGTGCTTTGAAACTGGTAATACCCAGGGAGTCTTTCTGAAACCGTGGTGGAAGACCTCACTGAAAAAAGAGGTGGTTGTAAAGAGTAGGATGGATGGATACACATGCTGTGATGCTCCAAATTGACCATCCCTTTCCTGTGGCAACGGTCAGCTCTAGAATTTTCAGTTGTTCTGCTGTCCTGACACTTCACTTGGGAAAACACATAGATATTTAGGATACAGCACTGTCTAATGAGAAATGCAGAGGGACTAAGCAGAGTCACTGTCAACTTTTGGGATGTCACTGGTGGTTGTTTCAATGGGGTGTATCATTCACACTTAGAGTGGGGATTCCAGGGGAACTGAGCTGTTCTGCTTTCTGTTTCTGTTTTCATAGGAACTGTATGTGTAAAGCCCTAACCAGGGGAGAAGCCTCAGACATTGAAGTTCTCTGATATGCAAACATTTTGAGACATTAAAAATAACTCTTCATGGTTAAATACATAGATGGCTTCCTGTAATTTTAGTGTGTTTTTAGTCAACACACAGATTTAGATGGGTTGTTCACTTCTCAAATTTTCCCACTAGCATTATCCCCAAACAGTTGGTTCTTCCTCAGCCAACACTACCACTGACAGCAACACCAGGTAGGTCTTCAGGGCAAGGACCAAAAGCTAAGATCTTAGTACAAGACAAATTCATTAGACAAACTGAATAATTTAGGCACATTCGAAAAGCAAATGAATGTTGAGGTGTTCCCTTATGATTATTGCTCACATAGATTTTTCTTTAAGAGGAAAAACATAAATTAATAAAAGCCAGAATGTCTTTAATGACAATATTAGCGGCTGCCCTGTGGCTATTAAGACATGCACTCATTGTAAACTATATTGATTTTTCCATTGGATAAAATTCTCTGGTTAAATTGTTATTTGCAGCTATAATCCAGACTGGCTGTGCTGGTCATTATCATTATGAAGTGTGGTCAGAAAGTTTTTCATTGAAGCTCTGACCACATATCTTCAGAAAGACCCCTTAACAACATCGGGGAGAGCCAGACAGAATCTACAAGCACAACAGTCACTGCTCTTGTGAAGGTGACAATGCTATTGATTACTGGAATGAGTTACAGGCTCTTTAAAAGAGGATGCAAATTCTGTGAATCATACTGCATGTATTCACAACAAGATTAATGGCTTAAATTTCAAGACTTATTGTGCCTCCAGATGCCACCATTACCACCACTTTCTGTAGAAAGACTCTAAAGGGTACCTTAGAGATTGCTTACTGAGAAAATTCCAAAGCCTGACAGTTTAGGGTACCTTCATGATGGGCAGGACACATAGGCTTAAGGGATTTTCAGAGCGCTGAGAGACCATTTCAGAGATTGGTAGCAGCTACTAAAGTCCTAACGAAGATCAGTGTGAACCCAGCTTGTATATGTTTGTGGCTTTCAGTCAGTGACTTTCATTAACAAGGAGCAAATCTTGCCCTAGCAAGACCTGACCAGAAATTATTTTTTGCCACATCACATGACCATGCTCACTTTCCAGCTAGTTAAGCCTGGCTTGTTGTGCAATGAATCTTATTTGAAAATTCTCTCTCCGTACATCTGTTTAACTAAGCGGTATAACCACAGCCTGGGAACCTTAACATTTCCCCGGTCGTCCTGAGGCTCTCTTTCGCAAGATGAGAAATGTGATTGTGGCATTCCTATAAAAGAGGTTCCTCCTTGGCCCTCAGATGAAATATTTTATCTTAGAACTACTAGTTCTTTGCCTCATGCACTGTGAGAATTTACTGCATTTGCAAATTAAATGCGTGACCCAGTAAACATTCACATGAGCAGTTTCACAGAGTTCAGCCAAAATCCTCTTACATGTATATAAAGGGTTTGACCTTTTTTAAGAGGAGGACTTCAGTCTTGGCAGATTGCTGCTTTATTCGAGAGGAAATGACTAGTTAAGACTGATGAGGTTTGTTCTGCCTATCTGTGGCACTGACTTTTTCTTGAAAGAATCATATGAAGGAAGATATATTTTTAGAGGTTTAAAGGTCATAAATATGGATGACTAGAACAACTGTCCATAGGACATGAGAAAATGAAAGAGAAGCTGAAAAATATGGGTGCAAAAAGTCTTCCATTTTCTCCATAACCGGCAGATACTATGCAGGAACAAATTTTCTTATGGTATTTTGAGTCAGACCACTACCATTTATAATAGTTGCTCTAATGTGACCTTAAAATATTGGGTTGAACACCTTTACCTTTTATCTGTCACCGTCTGCCATCAGCCATAAAGAATCTGACACACAGTCTGTGTTTCACTCACCCAGTTTCAAAGATAGACTGGGTCACACCTAAAGCTTTCTTCCAGTTTGATATTCCCAGACTGTCTGAGATCTTTAAACCCTTTTCTTCATTGCTGAAGCAGGAAATAAATCAAAGTCCAGAGCAGTGGGAAAGAATTTGGCCCTAACTGGACTCTATGCATGTTCAATAACCTGTTTTTTGAAACAGTCTTTTTCCTGTGAGTATTTCTCTGCATACGTAATGTTACCACGCAGTGGAAGTATGTGGTACCCTTTGGGCACAGAGTAGCATCCTATGGGACCCAAGACACATCTCACAAGCAAATGATGTATTCTCTTGCACAGAAATGCCAAAAGATGTCTGAGATACCATTAAATGCATAACACTAAAGTAAAACTTAGAGCTCTCAGCAGCCGCTCAGTAATGGAGGTGGCATGCTCTGTTTACAAGAGATATGTTTTCGTACGAATGGTATGAGGGAGGGCAGAACACATCATCAAGTCATCAGAGAAATTCAAAGCCATGTCACTAGGAATATGTGGCTCCTTTTCTGTTGATTACTGCAACTTAATACTGCTTTTCTTCCTCCTCTTTTATTTGGTCTTTGAAGGCTGAGAACCTCCAGGGCAGGACTGAACATTTCAACTTTTTTTGGGGCAAGGTCCCAGTGGTTTATATCTTGAGCCAGTTCTTACTTTTCAAGAATATAGCTTGGTATTGCCTAAATTCCAGCTAGTCCTGCTTAGGAGGCTTAGCTTGGGACCAGGGCACAGAGTGAAATCTGTGACTCTGCACAAGCTACTGATTCTCCACCCACCCATGAACACAACACACCCATGAAGACCAAGTGTAGTGGCAGAAGAATCCTACCTTGTGGCTTCAAGTCCTCCTTTCCTATTACCTTCTTGGGTGACTCAGTCATGCGTTCAGATTTTTAAAAGCATTTCAATATCTCCAATTTGAGATGGCTAACTGCTTTTGTAAACTTAAGCATTAAATTGAGCCTCCTTAATCCAAGAGGTGTTGGAAGGGTAGATACATGACAATTTGATAGGCATGAAAATTAGACCGTAATAGAGGTCTTATATTTACTGAAAAGAAAGAGGTACAGTGACTCCTGGTGCTCTTACAGATCTTGCCTACCAGGAGGATAAATGAGAATTAATGTATAAAGGAAGCCAGCAAGAGCTGCTTAAGACTTTGCCGAACAGAGATGTCTTTTTTGATAAATTCTTCATGTCAAATGCCGACAAGCTTAAAAAAGGAAAGAGTGCTGTAATTGTGATATCCTGTTCAGGTTACACTACCCTCAGGGAAACTGTTACTAATGACTGAATTAATTAATGAGAAAATGTTTTACGTGGCACAGAATTTAAATCAGCCCCCTGCCCCAATTTCCCCGTGTGCTTATTTTTGCACCGCTATGAACAAAGAAGCCATTTGCCAATGCTTTGTTAACCTGTTACTCGTGCCAAGCATTTACATGTAACGCCGCGGAAGGCAGGGTTGTCTGTATTACAGCTGGGAGCAATGTCTCCTTGTATCAGATACTCTGCAATCATTGTGTAGAAAAGTGTAAAACAAGTACCTTCAGAAGCCATGATAGCAGTTTTAGGCATTATAGTCACTTCTTTCGAAGCTTGTCTACAAGATTTGTGCTGTGGCACTGTGGGAACAGAGATGAAGAGATAAATTCAGTGATGCAGCTTCTTATTTAACTTCATACTTTTAGAACACCTTGGAAATGTGGTCACTGCTGCATAATTTAGATCACAGGTTTTTTTTTGTTTGTTTGTTTCACTTAAGTATCTTCTGGGTGCGTCTTTTTAGCAGATAATGTCATGGGGGGGAAGTTTTTCCTGTAATTCTTATTCCTTTGGGATCACATGATTATCCTTTCATGCTAAAATTGTTTTATCTTCACAGCTATTTATGGGTATATGCCGCCATTACCTAAACTATAAAAATGGACTCTGCAAAAGTACTACCTCATTCATGTACGAGATTGTGCAGTTTTGTTGGGAAGGGCTTGAGTTGAATAAGCAACACTGTTTTTAACAGGATTATGTGACAGATGGGGTAGATATAGATAAGGCTGCACAATGCATCTTCAGTCTCTCTTTAACAAACAGAAAGACAGCTCCTTTTCAGCTCACAATTGCAGGCACATTTTGTTCTATTTTGAAAGAATGCAAGAAATATTTTCTTGATTTTTATCTGCTTTTAATTAAGCTTCTTCAACAAAGAAAGCATTTGTTACATTTTTTGAGCAAAACAACAAAAAAAATTGCTCTTCATTCAGATACAGACTTGCCTCAAGTGGGAACAGCTAAACTAACGTGCTTTTTAGTCACTTCTACCCCCGATAATGGTAGCACTAAGTGTGTTTACAGTTATAAGATTTTGCATAAAAGAAATTATTACATTTTGTTTGTCAATTTAAAAGGCAAATTGATGTATATATTAGCTTTCTTCCTCAAAGCTGTGTCTTGACACTGAAGGATTGCCTCTGTGTGCCTGTAGAGATGAATGTCTGTAAATGCGCATCTATGCATTCACCACGGCCATCAAATTATTATCTGGCCCACATATGAGGAGTATTCCCTAATGTTAACTCTACCTGCTACTGCCTCACGTATCTAAAGGCTGATTTGGAAATGAGGAACTCCAGTGGCACATTTGCTCTTCAGCCATTGCAACTTCTTGCAGTTCTCTGCTCAGTAGTGTACACTGCTCTTGCCATGGACCCAAGGGCCACCCATCTCACCACCTACTTCTATGTCTTCACGATGTAGAAAAATATCAACATCCCACAAAGAAAAATACCAAAATCTCCCATTATCTATTAGGAACTGGAAGAGAGAGAGAATCTTAAAGTAAAATCTTGGCCCCAGTGAAATCAACGATGAGCTCCTCTTTGCCTTCCTGCTGGCTAAAATTTCAGCCCAGGTTTGTATGGTTTTATTTCTTTTGGGGGCAGAAACTTGGACTGAAGTAGACTTACAGAAGTTATACTTCAATACTGTATTTTCCCCCTCCTGTCTATGAATGCGGGTGTTTCTGTTACTAGAAGATCAATGACAGAAGTTCATAAATTGCTATACGGGTGATTCTCTCAGAACACCCCAAAATTGAGATCTAGTACCTTGAGAAAATTTAGTGTTCATTTTACTGAAAAAATCCTGGGAGAGATAGAACCTCATACATAAAATTCCCTCTTCGGCCTTACTGAGGGAGAGGATTTTGTTTGCAAATCCTGAATGTTTGGGGGTTTTGTAGGCTTTAGTGTTTCTCCACCTAGACCATTTGATGGTATCGCTTTCATGGGAAAAATTACGCTTTGGTTGAAGAAGAAGAGAGATTTTGTTTCTAGACTAATGTGAAAACATCCTTTTTGAAGCTGCAGGAGTTTTGTAAGATTAATATTACTTGTGTATAGTTTATATTACTTATATGTGTGGTTTATACATACTATTGTTATGAAAACAAAGCACTCTTTTAAAAAGGTGGAGTCTCTTGGGTCTTATGTATTTAGCCTATAATGAGAGATGTGTTCTTATAATACAAGCTTATACAAATCCGAGTTTTCAATTGCAAGATTTAAATGACTGCAAAAATCTGTGTGGACTCTTGAGGCACCAGCTCTGCAACAAAATGGTGACACTGTGCATCAGCTGATCCCATGTAAAAACCTGGACACACGTTTAGCAAGTGCAAGACAAAGGCATTGCCTTTTGTCTATTATCAGTGGTTTAAAAAATTATTGCTCTTCTGCTGCTAATTTCTACCCTTCAGCTGAAAATTACTGTCCCTCAACCACGATTTGGTACTTCAGTGCAAAGTAAAACTAGTTAGCTTATACTCTAAAATCTGGTTTATTTAAATGAAAATATTTACTAAAAGACGACTGTGGTTTTTTCTGGTACTGATTTAATGAGAGCAGTTTAAGGTCAAGGCTAAAAAGGAAACTAAATTATTGCCGAGTAATTCCCCTTAGGCTTCTGGACACATTGTGATCTGGACTAAAACTCACTTATTCTGGACTAGAGTATCTATACATGCACACCAGAGAGCTTTCCTGGGACAACCTCTTCCACTCGAGTTACTCAAGTTAATTACTTTGTACTGATGAGTTTTGAAAGTCAGTTCTGCCTTTAGCATTGAAACATTCTCAGAAATACTATGAATTTTCTTGAAACAACTTCACCATGAAATAGCACATTAGAAGAAACATTTGGGATTGTGAAGCATTACTTTGTGTTTGAAAACCTTCCTTCCCCTGGCTGTTGGCATAATACATTCAGTGCCAGACCATCCAACAGCTAACACTAAAATTATGCTGATTTGCAACAGAGATAGTTTTGGTCCCATGTTTAGTGCTACAGATGTTTGTCCGAAAAAGGCCCCCATGCTGCTCACTGTGACGTACGTGGTTCTTACCCATAAGTAATGCTATGGAACTCATGGGGACTTGCCTGAGTAAAATGCACATGCAAGTTAGCTGATTTAGGGCCAAAACAATGCAAACTCTCATCGAGCATTGCCCTGTGCACAATTTACACAGACTGTAGATGCAAAGGGATGTATGTTCTGGTGTCTTACTGGACCATATGCTGCATCTCTGAGGCTTCTCCCTCATTGTTGGGGATTCTTTTCAAATTAATATGAGGCAGCAGCGATATTAACAAAACAACATCTTGATCCAATCTGAGTCTGTTGCTTTGCTCATACGGCTTCTGGCTCTGAGCTTCAAGAGTTAATGAATATTGGCAAGAATGGCTATGTCCCACTAAATGCAGCTCATGGCATTAAACAATTATGCAAGAATTTTTCATTGGAAGCGATGAGGGATGATGACATTGCTCTTAATATTTGACCTTCCCAGTTTCAACTGCTCAATACCTCTTACTGTATACAGAAATTGCCAAAATCCCACCTAATGAGCTGAAAAATGACACATGACAGATCTGATGGCTAACTGCAGCTAGAAAAAGAAAGACTGCTAACAGAACAAAAATTCCCAACCTCAGTCCTATTTCTCTTTTTTTCCCCAATTATACTGAGTGTTTAAATATATAATTTGAAGGCACAGATAATTAAAAACTTCATTCAAAGCTGAACTCAAGCATAGTTCTGTTGTTTTTAATGTGTTTTTGGCTCAAATCTGCAGTATGTTCGCAATGTTATTGGGTACTCATAGGATTTCAGGGTTTTTTTTTCTTTCTGGGAAAGCTGTTTTGGTCTTATTCCAAGGGGCACTGTTTCATTTCCCTTTATTCCAGGGAGATTTACACCCAGTTAACTCTTTTGACTTCAAGGAAAGGGAATGGTATAAGAGCATTACTAAGAATAAGAGGATCACGAGTGCAGCTCACCGTACCATTGAGTCAATGCGTAAGAACCACAGTGTGTTTATAAATGCTGTCATTGGCTCTTTTCTCTCCTGCATTATTTAAGTTTCATCTTAAAAGGGCATCACTAAAACTGCTTTAATTACTCTAGGAGTGGAAAATAATTTTCAGCAGCTCCAGACCTGTTTCAGTCAGACCAAACTCGTGTCCCACCTTTGATACAAAACAGTGGAGGTGAACAAGTACTTGTTGATTTTCCTGTGCGGCCCCATAGCCTCATGTTTCAGAGACCTTGGCATCTCTCACTTCAAGTAACGTTGATCTGAAAGAATATGTTGCCAAAGGAATGGAATTGAAGACTCTTATGAAGCTGTTTCTACAGTGTGCCAATCCTATTGTAGCCAAATGTATAATATAGGGTCTTGACTTAATCTCTGCTAACTTTGTGTATCCTCTAAGGGACCTCAATAAATAGCATCAGGGTAGGTTTAGCAAATGAATGGTATGCATATAGTTCTAGGAAAGAGTCTTAGTTTCTCTGTTCTTCATCACTTGTGTTCTTAAACAAGTTTATTATGACTTTTTTCCCCCCTTTCACTTTCCTACTTTGTTGACATACAATATTTTGGAGAGTGTTTTTGATACTTTGTCGTGTTTTCATGGAAAAGAACTTTTATGACTTCTACTATTACTGTATATGGTAAATCTTGATTAGTATAATGGGATTTTTGCAGAGGATGAAAATACTGTGTGTATCTTTGAGGCAAGGCAAGGGTAGACATACAATATTTTATCCTACTGTATCTGAAGTCAAAAACTTAGCCAACAGGGACCACAGAGTATGTCATCTTCAGCAGTCTAAGTATAGTACGCTATCGAAAAGATGTATCTGTCCCTTTTCCCATCAGACACCTAAATAAATTTCTCCATTTTCTCCTTAGAAGGAAGAGAAGAAGAAATAGCAAAAAATTCCATGATTTTAGAAGGTTACAGATGAACCAAAAAGAGTTGATCTTTATCCTGACTTTTGAAACAGACAAATTTTCAGGTATACAGAACAAAAAGGCACAACTTTACAAGGCTGACTATTTTTAGCATTGTTAAGCTGCATCCAAATAGCCTTTGGAGTCCTACATAAGAAATATAATGTTTTCAACTTATATTTTGGTTCAGTCAAATTAAAAGATGAGATTAAATCTCTTCATGACCTTGCGATCTTTTAGGTTTTCTGAAAGAATGTATGTGATTGAGGCTTAAGATGTCTAAAGTGGCATGACATACATAGGGAGGGGTTGAGAAGTTTTCAAAGGCTAAATGTAAGTAAGCTACTTCAAGTTGCTGAAGATAAAAGTTGAGGAGGGTTTAGAGTTCAAGTACTGACAACCAGCTAAAGGCAACCAAGTGGTATTTGCGCACTTGAATTTGGGAAAAATGTGTTTAAATCCACATACAAGACAATATTTAGACAAATCTTTAATAACTTCTATAGCTCAGTAAGTATAACAAAAGTCTGAGCTAATTATGGGCCAGTGTATGCCAGACAACCATAGGATATGAGCGTCATACTATTTTTTTGGGGTAGATTTTTCAATTTCTATAGTTCTAATTTTACTGTGGTTAAAACATTAAACAGGGACACTTGGAAAAATACCTGGATATTTCATTTGGGGTTTTCAGAGTGGAGCTGATGTCTGTGCCAGCAAACAGCACAAAATAGCACCATGACGTGTGCATCCAACACAGATGAAAAGGGCTCTAAAATTTAGAGGTGTGTGTTGTGCAGCGCAGACACGCTAACTTACACTGAATTTTTGCTGGTTTGGGAGGGAAATCTGCTTTCAAATTGATTAAGAGGGCACGGCTAATTAGAAACATTTATCACATGTACACTCACAATTGCTTTTTTGTTTTCAGTCTTCATTTGGAGTTGTATAAATCACAGGAAAATAAGTATCTCATATCCAAAATGTCCATCTCTTTGTTCTTTTTTATTTGATTGCAGTCAGATGAAAAGCGCTGCTTTGAAATGGAGGCAATGGCCAGAGGCCCACTGATTGCCTGTAAACAGAAACAAAAAAGGGGCACTGGTAGCATTTAGAATGGTTTATCAGTGATCAAAGCACAGGAGGTGCTGTCTAGACAGCCTAGGTGTGGACTTGCGAATGGCTTTCATTAAGGGTCCTCTACCCTGGTGCCATTGTTTTAGCTCTGCTCTTCTTCAGGCCAATCTGTGATTGATTTCCAGAGAGGTGCCCAAGTGCCTGTGGCAATGGGATAAAGCTTACAGGACTTTGCTTGTTCTGACAAGGCAGAGTAGCTGCCTATCACATTAGCGCAAAATGACACTTTCATTTACTTCCACAGTGCTTTGAAACAAATACTTTCAGCTATAACAATTGCTCTTTGCAGCTTGAGCTTTGGAGTCAACTTCTTGTGTTCCACAGAGTAAAAGCTTGTGAAATAATTTCTGAAGTATCCTATAGATAAAAAGGGTCATATCCTGCCCTCTCTGACAGCACTGTACTTTTTGTGCATGACCACAGCTTTTGCTTTAAGGATGCATTTTATTTATGAAGTTGTTTTTTAGGATTGGGAAGAACAGCTTCTCTTTTTACCCATACGAATTCCTGTACGCATCCCACATGTGCTGTGCCTGTCTGTAAGGATACTTGGCACTCATGAACTCGTGTACTAAATCATGGAACTCAGGTTATTCAAATAGTCTCACTACAACCCTAATGTGAAAATGCAGGACTAAATTAACTAAATTAAAAAGGCCTCAAATTCAGCTGGTGGAAATTAGCAAATTGCTATAAACTACCAAATTATCAATGTGCAAGGGCTGCAGATGTGGTCCATGTCGTCTCAGCCTCTCCACTTTGTGCTTGCTTTGTTTTGTAGATGACCTGATGCCACTGCTCAGCTGCAGCTGCCCCTAGATAAACTCACAGGGAAGAGGGCAGAAATATGTGGCAATCCTGCCTGTGGTGATGTCTTCTGTGTCATTTCCTCATGGACCTCTTGATAGTGACAATGTAAGGCAAGTCTCAAAAGGCTTCTGTTACTGCTAATAGAAGAAATACAAGGAGCTCTAAGGCTGAAATCAGTCCTCCGTACTCAGCACTGAGATGCCAGAAGATCTCATGACCTCTACACCAGAACTAGTGGTGCAGTGTGGTTGGGTAGGGAGCTCTGAGCAGGATCACTCTCTCCAAGGCCTCCTTATGTTATTTTGAAGAAGCTAAAAAATATTCAGCAGCAGAAACTCAAAATGTAGGAGCAAGCAGTGCAATTATTTGGGCAGCTGCTGAGAGAGTTAAACATCCTGGGTTTTTTGGGGGGAATTTATTATTTTTTAATGTTATGGAGCTATTACTGTGACTGTTGCCATACAACAAAAGTCTTTGTGAGGTTACATATACTGCTAGTAAGATCTCTGTTAATACCCTCCAGACTAGGAATAATAGAAGGCATTTACTTTACAGATAAATTTTTGACCAGTGCTTCAAGTGGAAAAGCCATTTTTTCAGACTTCTTGAGGAGGACCCTGAAAAACAGAAATTGGAGAAATTGGCCAGGTGGTTGCAGGGATCAAAGAGGACCTTGAAGGGAAATGGAGTGTAGCTTAGGTAAGACACAAAAGGGTTTCTCCAGCTACAGATGCTGGCTTAGCCAAGCCAGGGTAAAATGAAAGTGTTTTCGGGATGGTGATTTTGTGAAGGGATCTCTATCTATGCAATATTAGAGGAAGAGTAACGCAGTGTTAAAGGCATGTGCAAAGTCTGTGTGCCATGTGTGTGCCTGTCACGTAAGTCCTGAAATGCTAAACTATAAACCAAAAAACTCATACCATCAGTCCTGAGAACAGGGGATTTTAAGTCCCAGGCTCATAACTAACCCAGACTGGATGCAGAGCTGGTGTCCAGGTGTCACCTCTCAGGACAGTGGTCTGACAGCAAGCTCTGGTGAGGTTCTGCAGTCCTTGGACTCCAGAGGCTTCAAGGTCTCATTGAATTCAGTAGATGTAGTCACTCATATTGTTTCAGGCAATGATCTGTGCAGTTCAACTAAAGGAAATTGCCCAGTGATTTTTTTCCCCTAGCATTTCAGACTACATTTTAATTTACATTTTTTATTACAAAATACAGAGGCAAGGTTGAAGAGAAAAATCTTTTATGAATATCTGAGTTCTGCTCATGATTTTCGTGACTGCTTGTGTTTGCTCACACTAGATGTGTGGGTCATTTGCACTTGGGATATAAACATATTCACCCAAACATCATGCTTACAAACCTCAAACCATTGTGAAGTTTTTCACAGGCCTATGTTACTGAAATTTCATGATATATTATTGCTATTACCTCTCTGGTAAAAGTTTAATACTTTGATTGGCATTGTTGAAGGCTGACATTAAAGGCTAAAGCAAAAATTTTGCAATTCTAACAAAATGGCATGAACCGGGAAAACTGTTAGATTCTAAAAATGTGTTCCTCTCTTCCTCACTCCCACTCATTCTGTTTTAACCTGTTTCAGCTCTAGCCCGTTGCAGATATAGATTCGCTTCAGATTTACAACCATTAGAAGACATTTTTTAGGTGATAGTTGAAAAAGCAAGTGCTGAAGATGGTGGGGCATAGAAAAGTTAGTAAAAGATTTTTACAAGTCTGTGTCTGGGTCAATGACGCAGAGGAAGGAAAACTCATTGAAGGGAGTCTCCACATTCTTTTCTTGTAAATTAGTGATCAGAAATGGTAATTTCTTTGGTCTGATTTATTGGTTTCCTGAGCAATTCACTGGTGAATTGAGTGTAAGCTGAACTGGGAAACTCTTAAAATAATTTTGGGTAATTTTCTGCTCTTTGCAGAATTAACACATTCATGAATTAGTGGTTTTATGCATAATTTCCTGATCATCACAAATGAAATGGGGGTGATACCACAAAAGTATTCAGGGAACTGATTTGTAACAGACTTTCACTAGCCCAATGATAAATGCAAAGACTTTCTTAGAAAAGATGTTTCTAACTTTCTTAGAAGTTATCTGTACACTCCATTTTTTGGAGTTTATGTAAAGTCTCTACACTCTACACTGTACTCAAGCGGCCTCACCTCGAGTANTCTGCTCTTTGCAGAATTAACACATTCATGAATTAGTGGTTTTATGCATAATTTCCTGACCATCACAAATGAAATGGGGGTGATACCACAAAAGTATTCAGGGAACTGATTTGTAACAGACTTTCACTGGCCCAATGATAAATGCAAAGACTTTCTTAGAAAAGATGTTTCTAACTTTCTTAGAAGTTATCTGTACACTCCATTTTTTGGAGTGTATGTAAAGACTCTACACTGCACTCAAGCGGCCTCACCTCGAGTACTGGGTGCAGTTTTGGGCGCCACAGTACGAGAAAGACATAAAGTTACTGGAGAGTGTCCAAAAGAGGGCAACTAAGATGGTGAAGGGTCTAGACGGGAAGATGTATGAAGAGAGGCTGAAGTCCCTTAGCTTGTTCAGTCTAGAGAAGAGAAGGCTGAGGGGAGACCTCATCGCAGCCTGCGGCGTCCTCACGAGAGGGAGTGAAGGGGCAGGCGCTGATCTCCTCCCTCTGATGACCAGCAATAGAACCCAGGGGAATGGCAGGAAGCTGCGTCAGGGGAGGTTTAGGTTAGATAACAGAAAAAGGTTCTTCACCCAGAGCGTGGTGGGGCACTGGAACAGGCTCCCCAGGGAGGTGGTCACAGCATCGAGCTTGACTGTGTTCAGGAAGTGTCTGGCCAATGCTCTCAGTCATCTGCTCTGGTTGGGCTGATCCTGTGTGGAGCCAGGAGTTGGACTTGATGATCCCTATGGGTCCCTTCCCACTCAGGATATTCTATGATTCTATGATTCTAAATATTGCTTCTTATTGAGAGGAGAAATTGTTTTTCCAAGGAATTAATCTTTTTAATGATAAAATTGTGTGCAAGCCCCTCAAAAGGGCATATTTTTAACATTTTGGTTGCAGTTACCATTCCCTATCACCAGTGTTTTGCCTCGTTCGGATGGTTTAGATGTTTCTAAGTGTTCCTGTGCTCAAGACAACTTTGCCATGACTTAGCCAAAGCTTCGTACTGGTTACAGTAGATCATGCTTGCCTAAACTGAACTTTTCAAACATTTCAGAGGCAGCTTATTAACAAACACATCTTAATGAAATGCTGTAGATCTTATCCAGTCAACTTCTCTGAGATCAGAGAATTTGCCGGGCATTTGCTCAGAAATGTCCAACAATGTTTTTCAACAGCAAATTATGCGCCTGCAGCCGAGGTTTGTCCGGTGGTACAAGCTCTGACTGCAGAGCTCTTCATGCCGTTGCCAAGAGCTGGCTTTGCATCGTATCTGGTGCAGTTTTCCACTGACTTTTGGACAGGTTTTTGACAGCGGTCTGTTAGCCCCTTCCTACCTCAGTGGCTACCACATTAGCAGACCTGACCCATTTCTGAGCTGTAATCTTATTCAGATCAATCTTTGCCTTTTTTCCTTTTCTTAGTGTCTCTTGTGCTTTGCTTCTTTTGGCCAGAATAAAAAATAAAGACACCTAATCACTCACCATGCTCCGGATTACTCGAGATTTACTCCCCTCCTGCCCTCTGTCGGGCCTGTTACTGTTCAGGCTGAACTGCTTCATACCGTGTGTAGGCACTAAGCAAATCTGAAACTTAAATAACCGCAATAAATCTCATCCCTTGCTCTGGCATCTGGGTGTCTTACGAGACCTGCAACGAGATGTTCAGGCTCTCAGCCGCTGCAAGGTTCCGTTTGCGGCCTGCAGCTCCCGCAGTCAGCTGGCAAAGGATCATTTAATCATTTAAGAAACGCTAAGGGAACAGGCGTGTCGTTTTTTCACTCCTATGCTCACTTCTCAGTGCCACAACTCAAAGGGCAGTTCCTGGCCCCAAGATATTACTTATTTTTTAACACAAAGTAGCACGTCCAAATACATGTTTTTCCTGGGTATCCCCTCTGCTTTCTGACTGTCTGGAATTTTTCTTTTAGAAAAACAATGTCACGTTGAATCAGAAAGGTCTATTTGAATGTAATCTCTAATCTCACCCAGTTCCTCTTTCTCTTGGCTTCTTTCTCAGAAAATAAATCTTTCCTCCTTGTATGAGATTTATTTTAATCACTCCGCAGAGTACAACTTTCCTTTATGGTTTTAACAAAACAATGTCACTCTCATTTTTTGCATTCCAGAACTTTGGATTAGTTGATTTAACAGTGATTAATTGTGCTAAAAGTTACCAAATATTGATCTTCACATGAAAAAGCCAAACGCTCTATGATGAGAACCAATGAAAAAGTTATAATATCAGAAATCTTATTAAAAAACCCAAATAAAATATAAGTCTATGGTTACTAATGATAAAAATAATGCACTATATATTTTATGATACCAGGTATTCGCTGCTTGTTGACTGTTATTAATATAATAAAACTTTATTCCAACCACCTTTTCTGTAAAATGAGTGATAGTTATTGCAAAACAAAGTAATAGTCTTACTCTGATATAAGCCAGATCCTTCAGTGATGTAAATGGATACAATTAACATTTAGCTAGGGATCTGACTCTTTCTTCTTAATTAGGATTCACTTAGAATTCACCTGGAAAATTCTTTAATAACTCTTTCTTCCTAACAAAGAAACATGTGGTGGAATTTTAATGGGTCCATTATGTTAACAAAACACAATGTGATTATAGTGATGATGGGAATTTGGCTGTACAGCTTGAAGAACATCTGGTTTAAAATAAATATGCAAATTTCTTCATATATGTGTTAATCTGTCAAGTCCAAAAGATGCCAGAGTTTACTGAGACCAAAGTGTAGTAATCAAATAGAAGCGGCTGGCAGCAACTTAGGCTTACATCACATAGCTCTATTAATTCATATTTACCTTGAATGTTGTTGAAAAAGGCACTGTCATCTATATGCTGGCAATATATACAAGCACATCAGTAACAGAGACCTTGATGTTCATTCTGATGCCATTTACACTGGGTTAATCCTTGCACAACGGAATTGATGGAAGTCAGTGCTATGTAATCAGTCAATGCAGCTACACTGATTTAATCTTGTCTCACACACAAACTGATTGACTTCAATGGTATTGATCCTATTCATCAAACCAATGAGTTTGAAATCAACCTTCATATTACTAATTCCTTTATTAGGGGAACAATTATTATCATATATCATGAGAGTCCTCTTCACTCTCAAAACCTTCCTGAAACATCAGTAATGCTATTTTTATGTGTCTTTAAATCAGGAAAAAGTTCTTGCAAATTTGGAGGACTTATTCTACAGCTCCCCAAAATGCAGGCAAAATACTATTTTTTCTATGGATTTGTTAGAGTGAAGTGTCTTCTCCCATAATGCTGAGCTATCAATGGTGACTGTTACAACCATTGTCTGGCTTTCTTGCCACCTCTTATTTCATGATGGACGTACTAGTTTATAGAGAGTGTTCTTTTCTAAAAACACCTTTTCATGGGAAATTACATTGGAGCCACTAGTAAACAGTGTAGCATCCTTCTGTGGTTCCTCTCCACAACTGTGGTGGCCCAGCTGAATGTTCTTGGAAACAGTAATCACTGTTGCTGTGGATTGTCCTCAGTGACATCTGCCAGGTAAACTTTGACCTCTGCAGGGCTGGTGCTGAAATCCTGGTCCATCATCCTGACTAGATGCCGGGAACGTATTTGGAGATCAGCACATTGGTGACCTTTTCTTGGTGACAGATGTCCCACAACACAGTGTAGTGGGCAAGTGGCATGTGTATAATGATGAGGCTTTGTCAGTCTTGAAGTGGGCGGACCACTTCTCACCTTCCTCTTGGGAAGTCTTGCCTATTGTGAACCTGCAAGTGATATCCTTGGTTTGTGCAATTCCCAAAAAGGTCAAGAACGAAAACTATATCACAAGAAGTTCTGGGGTAAAGGAAGGCATTACTTAATTGTTTGAGATTATCACTAGGATCTGAGAAACATCTCAGATCCCAGGTTTCCTCTTTGGAGCATGAGGTAGGGCTGGTTATCAAAATAAAAAACAAAAACAAAAACAAAAACAAAAAACCCAAACAAAAAAACCCACCAAAAAACCAAACCAAAAAACCACAAGAGAAAATATTAATTTCCACACCTAATTCAGGAAAAATTTATTGTGCCAGGCCTGAACTATACTTCAAATGGATTTCTCAGATCCCCAAAGAGAACAGAAAGAGGTCAGTCTCCTTTACACTGTCCATGCTTGCATGCAAGCATGTGGTTATATTATATCCTATGAAGAGTCATTAGATCTGTTCAGAAAACCCCACGAGTCAGTCAAAATATCTCCAGATGGGAAACGCAGCTCTGTCTAGCCTACAGCACCATGCTGTGATTTAAAACCATGATGAAGCCCCTTGTGAGTGGGAGCCTATACACTTAGTTTAGCCTGTGTACTTAATTTTCAGGATGTTTGCAGTCCCAATGAAATTAAGTTTTCAAGGTCTGAGCTTGTCTTCATTTTTATTTAATGGTTATCAGCTGGCTTCTTTAGGTACTTGACATGATTTACTTTATCAGGACTTAGTTCAATAAAATATTTCCGAAGGCTTTCTGAAAACAGAGTTTATTAAAAGAACTAATTTTTTTTTCTACTGACAGCACACGTAAAGGTGAAAGATTAGCATAAGGATTCTTCAGAAGTGTAAAACCAGTCATACTAATGGATACATTATTTGTATGGTTGTCTACGATGCTTTTAGCAATTTTCCTTAGTGAGGGTGAACTGTCTTCTTCTTCAAAGGTGTAACAGTGCTGTCTTCAGTGAATGATCTCACGAAAGAGAAACAGTTGATGAATTCTGTAATACTAACTATAGTAACAACTTAAAACATACATTTTTTTGGTAATAACCATGAATTGGTTGTCTTGAAATGTAGACAAATGTTAAGTATTAAAGCACCTTCAGGTATGGGAAAATGAGTACGTTATGATTTATGTTTCCTTCATTCCTATCACTTTAAATAAGAAAAATGTTAGTTCTCAGTTGCCAAATAGCTGTGTCTGGTATTTGTTAGATTATGATTAACAATAACCATTGACAGCTAGCACCTCAGAGCAAGCCAGATCTTCTCATTATACAACTGATAATTCAGACAAGATTTAATCAAACAATGAAAATATACAACATTTATCTTAGCTACTATGCAGGTCTTCACATATTGTTTTGTTTGTACAGATGGGCAACCAAACATAAGAAACGTTTCAGCTGACCCACACAACCCAGGTGCAAACCTAGCTTTAATGGGCATCTGCACTGTGGCTGGCAATGGCCTCAGAAACCCCCCCTTTGCTTGTGGGTTCGGGTTTTTTGTGTGTTTTTATTTTTTTTTTCTGCCAGGAGCAGGAATAATTTGTGCAGATGGAAAGGATGGTAGAAGTATTTTTTCTAGGACCATGTGTCTGAGTGGGAGCTCTTTCCAAGCCACTCACAGAGTGGTCTCTGCAACCCCTACCAAGAGCAGCCAGACAGAGAGAAGGAATAACTTCACCCCTTCACTTTCCTCCTTATCCTTTTGTATTTTGGCTGACACCTGCAACGTATTAATCAGTCAGAATCTGGCTTGCAACATAACGCACGAGAAGGGAACTTACAATCCATTGAGTGACCATAATGTCTCACTGCACTAAACATGCTCATTAAAAACAGGCAAATACATTAAGTTCATATAAAGTAAGAACTGTTCCAAATACTTAAAACTGGAATTGCAGCCAAAATTCCCTCAAAATTGGAAATGATTAAGCTACATTCCGTATTTAGTACATACGAACACACGTGCAAACGTGAACACATTCATACGGAGGGAAATGTATATGGAGTGTGGAAGCACAGGCTGTGCTTCCCAGTTGCAAAGGGCTAGGAAGTGTTGCTGTGACAGGGAAAGCTGTCCTGTGATGTTTCTGGTCCTATGGGAGCACTGACCTAAGAAATGAGTATTTTTACATTGTGGATCCACTCTTCCCTATTCTTCCTTTTGCCACAGAAAATAAAAATAATACACTTGGAAAAGGTTTTGCTGTCTTCTGAGAAAGGAATGTATAATGTCCAGAATGAGTGACAGCAGAAGTAGGACCATTACTAAGGAGTTAAAGGATTGAATCTTTGAATTAGTCTTAGCAGCAGTTGCAAAAGGACACAAATGTCTACGAAGTGCCCTGGGCAAATATTCCACTGCCCACACTAGACTTACAATGGTCGAAAAGAGTAAATTATAACTCCATTTTATGATCTCTGAGGGTAGATACATTTCTGCTGCATTTACTCCAAATTCCAGAGTGCTTCCAGTGGCTCCTTCATTGAGTTTCTCATCAAAACAGCTGGGTCCTCCTGGAGCTGGAGGAACTGCACAGGAAAGATCTCATCCAAAGCCTGATCAAAGCATTTAAGGGAGTCAGTGGGAAAAATTCTGACTTTAATGGTTAGTAGGAGGCAATAGCCTCACAGAAGATCTGCATTTAAATATAGAGCCACACGTCATAAATGCTAACAGCTTATATATTCACGTAATATAATATTTCTGAACAATTTCTGAGGAGACTCTTGTGACCCTTGTTAACAGACATAGTGCTCTCCAGGTGAAGAGTTACAGAAATATATTCCTGTGGACATACGTAATTACAAATGGTCTGCAGATTAAACAGTAAAGAAATTTGAGGACCAAGGCCATAAGAAGTAAATCACCTGTGCATATACCAAAATATTAGTGACATGCAAGTTGAAAATCCCCAAGCAGCTCTCGAGTATCCTTATGCAGAGTGCAGAGCCTTGGCCATGGTTATAACTAGGCAATGAACCTCACTCGTACGCTGCAATTGCAAGTGGGATGTCCCACAGGAACTGGAAGGAATGATGCCAGTTGACTCTCTCAAAACAATATAAGTTCAAGGTTTCAAGTCTTAGAAATGCTTAGGAACACCCAATCTTGTCAAGGGGAGTCGAGAGCTTGCCTGTCCCCCAGCATCAGTGCTTTCTTAGTCTTTCTTTGGCTGTATCACGGAGTTCAGCTCTGAATGAGCTTTTTGTGGCAACACACTTTGCCACCAGCTCTGTCTGAAAAAATCCAGTATGGATTTTAAAGCGATAATTAATACCAAAAAATAGTCATTCTGATTAAAGCAATATCAGTCTTTACCAGTTTTATAAAGAAACCAACAGCTCAGCAGTTATGGCCTCATTAGAAACATGGGTTAAATTTATATTTTGTTTTCCAAAAAATAGCTACCCGTAGTTGTTGGGCTGAGGGAAAAACAGGCAAGAGCTCTAAATGGGTGACTGGTGATGGTGGTATGATGAAGCCAGAACTTTCTCTGACTTATAAATAGCCCAGCCAAAGTCTGGGATGAAGTGTGCTGGGGTCATACAAAGTATTCATGGCACATGCCAGAATTGCACAATCTCATAATTGTAATCCTTGCTTTCACCCTTCCATTTATTAGCTGCAGTATTTCTTGTGCCAAGTTTGTAGTTAAACTGCACATTCTGTGGGAAGCAAATGTGTTGTCTTTATATTCAACAAGGTGCCTGTAACACTTTTGGGAGCTACAATTATTGTAGTATAGTTCTATACATTGCTGTAGTATTCGTTTCCCAAAGAACCTTTCTGAGACATCAGTTACACTCTCTCCTCTCCTCTCCTCTCCTCTCCTCTCCTC
>VWZZ01003898.1:644681-665420 GCA_013399095.1 Psophia crepitans
AGTCATCAGTTACCCTCTCTCCCCCCCTCTCCTCTCCTCTCCTCTCCTCTCCTCTCCTCTCCTCTCCTCTCCTCTCCTCAATTCTTTTTTCTTTTATTTTTTCATGCAAAAAGAGAAGAGGATAATGCCAGATGTATCAAACTGCTGGGTTTACAATCTGCTTAGCAACACAAACAGCCTCCCTGACAATGATCCCAGCGAGAGGAAACATTTCACAATAAAGCCATTAGCCACAATGTGATCTGCAGTTCCAGATACATGTCTCTAAAAGTTGACTTTTTTTTTTCCTACCTGATTTTACACGAAAATTCCTCAGAACTCTGTGCTGAAAAATGTACATGTACCATTTGTTTTGGCACGTGTATATTTGGAATGATACGCCTATAGATGGTGCCTGTAAAAGTACTCCTGAACCCTTTGGAGAGCATGTGGAGCACATTGCCATTTCTTTCTTAAAGCTGGGGGAAAAGTATCTCTTTTGTGAAAACAGACATTTCCTTGTGAAAAAATATGTAATTTTTGGTTTCCCTCATGGTATTTTAGAGAGAAGAAAAACATACAGCCTCTTCTGTTCCCCAATTCTCTTTATTAACTTTACATATCTGGCAGAAGAAATGTTCCTCAGAATGTCTTCCATATGATCCATTTCAGCTAATCTTATTCTGACTATCCAATTAATCTGAATCATATCTACTGAAATCTTTAAGGGCCTGATTACATTAGAGAAATGTGTAGCTGTCTAATATTACATCATTGGCCTGACGATACCAAACGATGATCCATGTCAGTAAGTAGCTGTGAATTACAGGCCTACATACAACCAAGTATTTAATTTACAGGCTATGTATTTATGTCCACACAGCTAACACACATACTCTGAAGGTGCCATTCCTTAAATATTACGTTTCTTGATTTGACCTCTGCATTTTACAACAGTTCTTTGAATCAGTGAATATTGTAGTATGTGATTTTAGGGATATATGACTGAGAGAAACTTTTAAGCCATTAAAGCAGTGCAGCAGATGCCTGGTTTAGGAAGGTCGCAACACGTTTCCCTGACTTCCAAACAAAACAGGAGAAGACCTAAATCTGTAGTGATACTGTTTATCAACAGAGAGAAGAGATAAAGGACCACATCCATGACACAGCAACAGAAAGAAACTTTTGCACTTAAGGATGCCACTGCTGTGATGGGAATTATGTGCAGAACAGGGTCTCATCAGCAAGGATAAGGCAGGGTGAATTGTTCAACAGTTCAATGGTTTTGTAAGGAAACAAAGTACCAAGAAGATTGCATCTCATTTTTTTCCCAATCAATCTAAGAAAAGATAGCCTAAAAGAAGACCAGACTACAATGATTTTGTGAGATTTTATTGAAAGATAAGAAGAAACTAATTTTAAATCTTTCGAAACAGATTACAAACATGAATCCAATTTAGGAATGAGATAGTTTTGATGGAATCAGCATTTTAGCTATATTTAGGATTTATGACAGTTTTCTAAACAAAGCTGCCAAGTAAGAATAAAATTTTACTTGGCAAATTCAAGCTATATTTTGTTTCAAAACATATGGTGTAGAAATTTGGCAAAGTCATTTCATGATGCTTGAATTCTCCCTTAACTTCCCTTTACCGTTATATCAGCTTATTGATATACAGTGTATTTTGCTTGAATCTACCAGCTCTTTGCCACAAATTCATCCTCCCAACACTGTTTTTTTTTTCTTCTCAGAACTGCTACCTTGTTCTTGTCTCCTTCTGCCTTTGTAAAGAGTTTTTAATTGGTAAAAACTACTGTAAATATCTCCTCCTCTCACCTGCTTCTTTTCTCTTTCATTTGGCTTCTTTCTCTACCTTTCTCTCCGCATTATTTGTGTCAGTTTTTCCCTAGCCTGCTGCAATTTGCCATTATCCAAACTTTTTTGCCTCCCACCTTGGATTCCCAAAATCTAATTCCCCCAACTGATGGATTGTTAGAAATGTTAGAAAACTGACGGAAGATTTCTTACAGAAACCAGGCTGAATGTCAAAGTAGGATTATTTCAAACTCTAATACAATTATGTTTTTTCTTCATTGAGGCTGAAATTCTTTCTTTTGGAAAAACCCTGATAAAACCCTCACATATTCTTACGTTATTCCTTTAAATTCAGCAGTGCACAGAGCCACCAACACCACTGTGGAGAACAGGGAGTATTTTCTTCATGAGGAAGAAACTTATACAGTGTCTTCATATTATATCCTTCAGTAATCAGGGGAAGGCTACTCGCTGTTTACATTTTCTAACATCATTGCCTACTGTTAATACTATTTTTTATCATCATGCTTCAAATGGATGTATAACCCAGCACTTTGTGCTTTGCTTTGTAATATGCTGTAATTTAATTTTGCCACATTCTATAAATATCCAATTTACAGAGCTCAGAAGATCTCAGCTGCTAGAAAGCTTCTTGTTGTTTTCTTGTGCAAGAGATTAGCTCCAGTTTGCCAAATCAACAGTGCATAATTTACTTCTTGTTTATATTTATTTCTTCTGCCATATGTGAAACAGTGTGTAATATACAGGATATCAGAAGTAATACATATTGGAAATATTCTTCATAAATCTGAATCAATTCTTCAGGTCTTCTTATATTTGCAGCACATTAAAAAAATCTGTCGTTAGATTTTTTTTTCCTGAGCAATACATGTTGGCTCTGATCCTGGTGTTAACCACAGGGAATTTTTAAAATAAGGAAGAATTCATTGTCATTGTGTTTTATCTAATTCAGCGGAAGATTAATAACCACAAGACTGGTATTTTGGTATGACTTGAAGCCTTCACAGAAGGTCCTTTATGACCTCTAAGTACCAGTGGTCGGTGATGAAGGGTATCCAGGGAATGCTAAGTTAAGGCTTGGGTGTAGCCATTTACAGTCCAGATAGCTCTCGTTGCCAGATGGCTTGTTGGGAAGTTGTTTTGGAAAACAACACTGCTGCTTAACCATCTTTTATTTTTGTTATATTTTCTTATAAAGCAAGCTGTGGCTTTACTTTTTTCTCTCGAGTGGTAAAATCTGTTTTCGTTCCCTTAGAAATTAACCAAAATGTCAACATCATCTGGCCTCCCACAAATTATAGTTTCTTTTTTCCATTTAATATTATAAGAGACAGTGTGCTGATCTGGTCATGCATCGTTGTATTCCTCTGTTGTTTGTCATGCCCAGGTGTTGGTTTCTTGTCTTTCACTTCTATTGCAAATTATTTTGGGCAAGGGCCAGATGCTCGCTCTTTGCTCACTGCCCAACACAGTGCAGTGGAGGAAGACTGGCAAAAGCAATTCTGAGGTGTCCTTATGTGCAAATATCCTGGTTGGACAGTTTTTATTCTTGGTAAACATGTTTCTGAAGTTAGTATTTATCCTCCTGTTTGTATATGCTTTGCAGAGGTGGGACATAATGCTGGTGACACGGCTAATCTACAATGTTACAATGAGGAAAAGGAGCTGTTCAGCTAAAATTAATATCTTAATTGAAATTTTGATTGATAAAAAAGAAAAAAGATATGTCATTTATCAACCTATAAACTATTCAGAAAAGGGAAATACAATTAACATTTCAGTCACTTTTAAAGAACAAAATCTGTGTATTCATGAAAACCTTGTATGTAGTGCATCTGGCTGCAAAGCTCCCAATTTCAGTGAAATCATAGTTTCACTATATGCACTTCCTACTTACTGCAATGAAAGAACTTCCTTCATTGTTAGATAATGAAAGCAGAAAACAAAAGAAAGTAAACTATATATTATATTTCTGCAAAGAAAAGCAACCAGAGCTGTTTAAGCAAACTGGCCTGTATATTATACTGGGAGTATAACGGTGTGCGAAGTCAAGGTCTCCATTAGAAATGCGTGTGTGTGTGCATCTGTAGCCACATCCAAGCACAAAGCCTCAGCTGATTCTGCAGAGGGCTGTGGCGATTTTATTCATTTGAAGGTGAAGCTCACAGCGAAAAAAGCTTAAGGGTACAAGTTGCACATTTAAGGTTCCTCGGTGTTGTATGGGAACATACCAGAGGGTAAATATCCATCACTCCATTATGCTCCTGATTTAGCATTTTCTATTTATTTATTTTGTTTTGCTTTTGCTTAGAAAAATCTCCAGCTTTTCAAGTTTTGTCCATGCGAGAAGTGAGGCAGCTTTTACACAGCTAATGTTTATTAGTGAACTAATTGACCAGTTCCCCTCCCCGATCCTTAAGTGTTCTCACATTTTAGACAATCTCTCTGTGTCTAATTTGTCCACTTTGCAAATCACTTTCCCAACTTTCGCTGATGAAGTCAATAGGTTGTAAGACCACCATGACTGCCTCTGCCGAGAGCTCGGCATTAGGAGAGCATTGCGTGTTTCAGCCTCGATAGCCTGGAGTAACTATTAGTTCTAATTGTTGAATGGTTGAACGCTTTGAAGGACAAACGCATGTCCTAAGGCTGTGGCCCTGATGAATGCAAGGGTTTCTTTCACTTGTCATTAGTAATTGAGGGTAAATTAATATTTACTAAGCAGGGTTTCACAGAAAAGGGAATGCATGAGAAATCTAAGGAAAAAAATGCCACAGGAGAAAATGTTGGTTCCTTTAACACTTTGAACTCAGTTGACAGCAATTAAAAAATAGCTAGTGGAAACTTGGGATAAGCTGGATAATTTTATTACTTTTACTCTCTTATTATAGCAATCATTTTCTCTCCCTTGGTATACAAATATTATAAACATTCCAGATGCGTAATATATGTAATTAATGAGGGGTAGCTAGAACTGTAGAACTGCTGATTTTTTACAAAACAGATTTTGTTCACAACATGTGACAACCCATCATGTCTGTATGCGTTTTTGCAGAGGAGCTACATAAGCACCCACTCCTATGTAGCATTCTATTTATTTAATAAATCTGAAACTGCTGCACAGATATAGCTTGTTGGACCAAATTGTGGCCGTTAAACATCAGAGGTTCTTGTCATATGATATGTATATACATACACATTCACACTTTTGTTTGATGTTTGCTTAAAGCACCATTAAAGCCCTGAAGAGACCCGTATGTAGACTGAATACTTAATACTGATTGAATTAAGTGTGGAGTAGGCACTACTCAGTGCAAGTCTTACTAGTTCTCCATAACCAGATTTCTTTTCAGCGTTCAGCTATTCAGTAACACCAAATGCACGTACAGAACTAAAAGTGGCAGGTCGTCCACCCCAACAGAGCAGCAGACACAAACCAGCGTGTGAAACAGCAAAGGAGCGTCTTTGAATAAGACCAAATCCTACATTATTCAGTTGACTCAAAGTCTTCACTCTACTACCAAGCCTCTGCTGTTCAGCTCTGCTGAATGAGCCGGGGCAGACACCCCTCATGGGGGCACACTGTGTTTGCAGGAACAGCTTTCTGCTGGAGGAACGAGCTCTCCTCCAGACAGACACCATCTTGGATGCTTTCTCTTGCTAGGGCTCCGTCATACCAGGAGCTGGGCTGAAAAGAGCAAATAGGGGATTTTTCCACGCTCAAACACAAATATTATAGACAAGTTTCATAGCACAGACCTGGTACAAAACAAGGTGGGTTACACTCTTATGAAGAGAAGAAAAGCAGCTCTGTGGAACCAGTACTTTCCCTCAGTTCTTGCAATGTGAGGAGCAAATATGACCCCAGCATCACAGACAATGAACCATAGGCTCCTCTATCTTACAGTGTCAAAGACATGGGGACATTCTGGTACCTACCAATCCATACATTTATAAGCCTTTATGGTCACATTCTAATATCCCTTGGAGTAGGAGGTAGGATTGCAGCTTTATGGAAGTAGAAGACGTTTTCAGATGAAAGAAATCTAGCCCAGCCAGTTAAACCAGATTTAAGTCTGCTATTGCTAAGAAAGCCACATGAAACATCCTTACTGGAACTTAAAAGTCCCAAATTAAATGTCATTATACAACACATACATTGGATTCGTCTGTCTGAAGTCTAAGTTCTTCAGAATAAAGCAAAACCATTTTTTTTTGGGTATATATATTTGAGAAGAATTTTTTTAGAAGAACTGGCATGACATTGGCTCTTTAATGTGGAAACAGCAAAAGCCACTGGTAAGGCTGTGTGAAATCTCAGCTTAATCTTCATTAGTCATACAAATCTGTTCTTCATTTCGAGACATTTCTGCTTTTAAGTAAAACGCTTTCACAGGTAGCTCTGCAAGAACTCCACTTCCAAACATGTGAAATCATGAAATTTTCATGTTTTTTTTCCCCTGGAATATACGACTTCTAGTGGAAGATACTCCCTAGGCTTCTCTAGATTAGAAAAAAATACAAACCCACCCTCTAAAGTCCCGGTGGAAATTCATTAGACACCAATATGTCCTGCTCTTTAACAAAACAAATGTTATGTGGGAAGCAGTGAAATTTACACCCGGGCCGCTGCCGGCTCCCGCGCTGCCCTGCCTGCAGCACTCCGAGCTGGCTTCCTCACCCATCGAAAAGTCACATCCGATTGCCAGTATGGTATATGTCTTTCTGCTCGCAACAACCAATCTGTTTTTTTCCTTCTGAGGCTGTAAATCTTTTTCTTTAAAAGGGGAAATATTTCCAAAGGCTTAATTAATTTAGTATAACAAGAAATTAGTCCAAAACGAGGGGGGGGGGGGGGAGNGTTAACTCCTGACGCTGTGCTATACGATTTCAAAGAAAGTATGTCTTACTGGGGGCTTTAAGAGCTCAACTTCCCATTAACACCACTAATAAAAATGTAATTAGAAAAGTAGTTTCATTCTCTCCCTCCAGCAGAGCATTAGTGCATTCCTCCCCTGCGCAGGCTCAGCGTTTCAGAGGTTGTAGTTAGCAGCCAGCAAGATGTGTCCTTTTGGCGGAACTTACCACTTTATGAAAGATGTGGTCAAGATCCTGAGGAACTGTATTGATACCAGATGTAGTCTTGTCACTAAGTCTTAAACCAAGACTCTCATGAATCTTAAGTTTCCATTTTCTCTCTCTGCTCTGTTACAAGGAAAAGTTTAAGTGAATTACTGTCGATGTCGCTAGCAGAAGCAGTTTTTATTTGAAAATAGACGTCATCATGGGAAAATGTTATACAAGAAACTATGTCGAAACACATTTTTACTGAATTAAGCAAGCTGAAGTTGTCATGGCTTAATTAAATGAATGCTTGCATAAATATGTTAGTATCTCTAGTCAGAATCGGTACTCCTCAAAGTCAACGCTGTGTTGCCAATTTAGTCTCTAGACAATCAAGGCGCTGGCTTTTTAACATTAGTGCTGTACGTGTTGCAAAACAAAACAGGAACAATTCTCATTGGTGAAGGATTTCAATAAACTTTAATAATATCCACATGTATAATAAATATTTCTGGGCCCTCAAGCACTTATATTTCCTTTTGAACTTGTGAACAAAAATTGATTCAAGGTGACAAATTTGTAATCCATTATGATGGATGGAGCTGCCTTTTAAAAAAAGATAATGGTATATCATTTATATTTTGTCCGTGAGTAGATTTGGAAAAAAAATTAAAATCTAAAAGGAAGACAGCTGTAATGAAATAGAGTAAATAGAGTAAATAGAAGCAACTGTAATATTAGTTTTTATTGAAGCAAGTGCCACTTAATTAGGAGTTCAAAGAAAGGCAAATGTTACAAATATTGCCTTTGGTTACCATAACTGTCCTTGTAGTCACTTGGACTAAACCAATATACTAATTACATATCTAACATTAAGCAATTAAATTATGATCTTTGAATAAAATTTTCAAGACGGAAAAACAAGTGTCGTAAGATTAAACAGAAACATATGTGAATATTTCCGAACATATTTGTGAAATACAGCTTGGCCATTAGAAGCTCAGATGCTATAGTTTTGCAATACCTAACAGAAAACAACTGTTGCATGTGTGGTATAACAGCAAAAGCTGATTTCTTAATGATATTTGGTGTATTTACATATTTATTCCCCAATGTCTTGTAGTTTTATTAAATACTCTCCCATTAGAATTCAAAACATCCTATTAACAGATTATGAAGGCATAGAAGCTTGTACTCAGAGCTCCTGGTCAGAGTGCACACAACATGATGCTGAAAGCCTTGCAAGGAAAAAAAGGACATACTAAAGATATCCACCGTGTGAGTGGGGAACCGTAACTTTCAGCCTACCTCTCCTTTTTACCCTGCAGTGCCGTTGAGTGCGTGTCGTGTTGGAGTAAAGAAAGGCAGAGTTTGGCCACAGTTTTGAGAGGAGGCAGGCCCTGCCCTGTACTTGTTTATAAGAGAATAATAACGAACCTGTGCTAAGGTGACTAGAGTGGATACCTGTCAACACAGCATAGTTTTGCTCAGAGAGGAGTGAAAAGTCACATGAATTAAAGGGTGTTTGCCAGGGAAACGCCACTGGCTTGCTGCACCAACTCACTCTATGTGAAAAGCTAAGATAAGAGAGAGGGTCCTTCATCTGCGTTCCATAATATAATATAAAAAATAGAAAAGGAAGATAATAATAGACTGTGTTTTTAGCTAAGTTGTGAGAGGTGCCACACAGTGGTGATCTGAATGAAATGTATACTTTCCCCATTCTGTAAGGCTTTTACAGGACTTAGGTGAAATATAAGAGAAAGATGTAAACCCAACAATTACGTGTAGCTAACAAGAGCTAAGGAAAGCATGGCAAAAGTCTGCATTAAGTAGTCAGTGATATAAACCATTACCACAAGCCATTCTTATACATCTGAAGCCAGATGCTGTTCCAAATTACATCACTGTAAATCCAGAATAGTTCCACCGAAGTCAGTGAATCTACTCCAGATGAGAGAAGAATTTTGCCTGTGATCTATTCACTTCAGATCAGTTCATATCCACATGTCCATAGTTTGCTGTAGTATTTTTTTACATAAAAAACCCGAAACACCTGAAATGATCCAGTGATCTCCAGCACAATGTTTGTCTGAAAAAGCAAGCTTATCTAACAGGTGAGTTTCTGCCTAGCGCAATACTATGAGTTTATTGCCTGAAATCAACAGACTAAGTTCATGTTGAAGGGAGAAAGATAATAAACCACCTTTTACTTCTAATTTCACATATATAGTGGCTTGAATCCAGAATGAGCTACTTAAAAGCGCTCCCTGTTATACATAGTTGTCAAAGTACAGCAGAAATTAGAGAAATTTAGGGTTTGCCACAGAGGGGGGGGTTGCCTCTCTCTCAAAAAGTGGGCTTGGATTTCCTCAGGGTAAGAAGAAACTTGATCCTTTGTCACTCTCTGGAACAAAGGTGTTTGGCAAAGGTGAACTTTTCAGGAGAGGCTGCAGAGGAAATATGCCCATAGCTGCTGCCTTTGGTGCTGATCTCCGCTATATTGGCCTGCATACGAATTTGCTCAGGACATGCCAATTCTTGGATCCTTTCCAGGACATGGGTCCTTATACCAGAAGGTCCTACCATGAAATCCAAGCACCTACACAGACTGAAACACATGTTTCCACATGAGGCAAGCTTTTCTGGGATTAAGGATTGCTAAAGACTATGACTTCAGTTGCTCTCTGAAGACCTGCATGGCACAGAAATGGTGGTGTGGTGATCTCCAGGCTGTGCATTCAGGTGTGCTCCTGAGCTACAAGCTGCAGATGCAGACTCCAACTACTTCTAGCTGATGTATCATCTGAGCAAGCACCAGCCACCTCCTGCTCCCTGGTTTCCATGGGGAGACAACTGACAACTACAGCCCAGCTGGCAGCTTTGGTGCCCTTTGGTACTTCAGTGTCAGAGAAGGACTCCCATTCCAGCTGAGCATTTAGACAGGAGTTAAAGAGAGTTACTGGGTCCACTTCCCTAATGGCATTAAGTGCGGAGATCCAAGATGATTGAACTGAATTTTCAACAGAGAGATCCATGTTTAGTGTAGTACTATAATACGAGATGGAATTCACAGAGCATTGTGCACAACTGCAGGTATTATCTTAAGCATGGGCTGTTACTTTTCCTTTCCATTGTTTTTCAGTTTGCAAGGCTCACAGATTATCTCCCTGCAGAACACTGATAATTCCCTTTGGTTTGAGGGGAGTTATATGAAACATATACACGAGAATAGGACCTTCACATCTTTTTTTTAAAAGCAACCAAAGAAATGCTGAACAGGGGTTTCAGTTTTACACTGAAAACTGAGTAGTGGAGTTGTTCAGCAAAGAATGAGGCAGCACTTCGAAAACTGTGATAAACCCTTTTTGAGTAGTTCTACTGTTAGAGTGAAAATTACAGGCTTAAAACCTCACAAAACAGCTCATGCACTTCCCTGCTTTGTTCTGAAAAGTTGTGCTGTTGAACATCATCTTTTCAGCAGCACGTGGCAACAACAACTTACAGTGGTAGAAAATAGTCTTGAATGCTGCTGTTCAAACAGAATCTACTCATGGTGTCAATTCCATCTGGAATTCTGCTGGAGCCCTGCAACATCGAGCAACACCTCTGTGTGTTGATTTTCATCAGAGTTTTACATGCTGTAAAATTCAGCTTAAAATCGATCCTCGTTCCTGTCAGAAGAGTGATTTTTTTCCTATTGGGCTGCTAACTAGAGGGAGCAAAGATAAGGTAAGGGAAATTACCTCTTTAAAGCTCTTTTTAGAATAAATAGAAAGAATGAACATAATGCATGAGTCTTAAATCACATAGAGCCTGATGTAACTACCAGTGACAGCTGAAACGCATATGCTCTGTTATATGGTGCTGTTAAATAGCAGGAGAACGTTCCAAATTTTTAAGAGTTATAAAAGTTAGAGAAGCCAGAAAGTCCTTCAGGGAAGAACTTCTAAATGTTTTAAGGGTATATTAGGAATCAGAATGGTGAAGGAGAAAGCAGAGGAAGAAGCACAGCACGTTTTTGCAGTGCATTGAAAATTCTCATTCTCTTAGGGAATATTTTTGTCTTTCTTTTAAGCAGTATTTTCTATCCATAAGTAATATAGGATAGTGTTTGGCTAAATATTTCACTGCACATATATTTCAAAGTTACCTTTCCCTATGTGTTACCTGCTTGATGAAAAAAACAACAATTGACCTTGTGTCTGGAGGCAAGGGTGAACAACTACATGTAGACTAAAAATATGTTTCTGAAGTACACTGAGGTCATGCATTTTAAGTAACTTATTTCACATTTCAGAGTAAAACCTGTTTTATTTTCTTCTAGAGTTTTGTGCAGATCATCTACATATAAGTAAACCCTAAACTAAATCTACATTGGCTTCAAGTTAACAGCTTGGCTCTCCAACCACTGTGACCACAGTGCAGTAAAGTATTTGATGGTGAAATAAGGATTTTTAGCTGATCCTTGGCCATTTCTAGTTCTGTATGTTTTAACTCTCGTAGCTGAAAGATGTCTGTGATGCTTATGTTAAGTTAAATTTAAAGACATTTAAAGACTCTCATTTTCTTCATTTAAGATGATTGAAATCATTTTTTTTTCCTAAAGGAAATTTGTATAGATGAAGTGATCTGGATGACAATTATGACTTTGGGTCTGATTGATTAGAAGTTTAACTGATGTGCACAGCTATGTGCACCTATTTCATGTGCTTTGCGTTTTAAACCTCTTTGGAGAGTATTGTGCTTGTAGCCTATGAGTGATCATTTTCTCACTTTTTCTCAGAGTGTATAACTGTTAATAAATCAGCTGATAGATTGTGCTCAATAATATGCAGAATATATCCTGGGCTGTCAAAATCAGTCAAATTTTTGAAGGTAAACTGACAACAGTTTTCTGCAATTGGTCTGTTGGAGCAGATCTGGAGTCTTCAAATACAGGTTATTGTTGTTTCAGGCATAGTCATTTCAGGTGGGATATGCTGGCTGTCCTCTGGAAGGACACATGTTCTAGGTAACACAAAACATCCAAGCTGTAGGTGCACATGTTTGGTAAATCCTGCACTTGTCAGCCCTGACTTGAACTAAGACACCCTCATGGAAAGCTGAGGCAGACAGTGACTTGGAAATGATGTATCATCCCTTGGTGTGGTGACTTAGTCAGGTCAACGGATGACTACACAAAAGGACGTTCTTTTCCATCTTTGTTGCAAAGTGACCAAGAAGCTGATTTTGTCTTCTTGCAAGCATCTATGGCTACTGCATGAAACATCCAATAGGATAAAAAAGGATAGGATAGAAGTATTTCAGTTGGAAAGGTCCTACAGTGATCGTGTAGTCCAACAGCCTGACCACTTCAGGGCTGACCAAAGGTTAAAGTGTGTTGTTAAGGGCATTGTCCAAATGTCTCCAAAGGGTCTCCAAAATGCATTGTATTTTATTTTGGGACTTTTCAATAAAGGGATTTCAAGCAGGAGAATGTAAACAGTATTTATCATGAGATGATAACACCAAAGGGAATAGCTGTGAACAGACTGGAAGAGAATTTATGTGTGTGACATTGTCTGCTTATATCTGGCACATATTGTAATCATCTTTATTTTAATTATTCTTTTCCTTTCTACTCAACAGGCCTATCCATTATGAAATTGTTATTGTTTCAATGAGAATACAAGTCGTTCTGAGTTTTGGGAAGCAGATTATAGCTATTGTTGCCAGTTCCTAAAATGCCTGTTGGGCATTACTATTTTATTCAGTAAATAAAGAGTTTAAAACAATAATTGTTATTTGTTAGAATGAACATATTTGAATCCCTTCTTCTTCCCCCTTGAGTGCAGGGCCTTTCAGTCAGCATCTTCTATTTCTAGCTGTTCTTGCTGGAAATACAACCAGTATTTGCAAGCTGAAAATGCTTTAGCAGCTGGGATATGAAAATGAGACATACCGTAAGTTAGCAATGAAGGAATAGTTCATTCTTTAACTATTATTATTTTCATCATCTGTAAGGATCATACATGGGATTTGTAAGAGCCAAACCCACCAGTATTGAAATTAAAGGCCAGACTCTTTAAAGTAGGAATGGGAGCAGCCATCTCCTGTGCAGATCAGGCATACTAGGTTGTTGTAATGGATGCTACTGAAGGTACTGTTGGTAGCAATATCATGCATCAGTCTAGATTATAAATCCTGAGTGTACCCAGCTCTCCTTGATAGTGGTGGGAACAAGGCACTATAATATCTCTGAGTATTTCAGTACTTTGGGATTTCCACTCAACCCTGTAAGCCCTCTGGGGAGAGCTCTTGCCACCATCTGAGGAAGTTCCTTACACAGGAAGTATGACTTGCCAGACCTTTGAAGTCTTTTTGTTTTTAATGAGAGCAAAACCTTTCTTCTTTCGAGTCATTCAAGGGACTTCATCCCATCCCATCCCATCCCATCCCATCCCTTCCCTTCCCTCTTCTTTCACAAATAAGTGAGCCATTCAAACAGAATTAGAGGAAATTAATTGCACATGGTGTTAAGCTGCAGGAGGCCAACTCAAAGAATTTCCATTTTTAGTTTAAAACCAGGAAAACCTTGGTTAATCTTCTGTATGTAAGACATTATTTTGCCTTGCTTTCCTTTTCTCCTACAAGTAGGAGCAGCAAAATACCTGTCCTTAGTGTCAAATTAAATGAATCTTAGTGATGCAAAATGGATTTCCGGTCTCTCATCGGAAATCCTCTTAGAAGGAGGACAGAGCAAAAATTGTTCTGCAGAAGAACACTATTTGCAGTATAGTGTGCTTATGCACGAAAATAAATATTTTACTATACTTGTAGCTCTCCTGCTCAGAGCGGCGTTTTAAGAGACTTTTTTTTAATATAGAGAACACCATCTCAAATATTTCCATATGCATATGGACACAGTTTTTCTACCCATTCACACTCAGTAACACTCTACTTCATAAATGCTCCTTTTATCTAGTTAAAGAGCAGTGAAACACTTTGTCATGAGTAGGGGGTAACACTGTTCGACATGTATAACCACTGCTCAGACCACAATATTTCCTCATATGTGTGTACTACAACTAGTCTTCCATTTTTGGTTCCACGTTTTGTGGGTGAGGGTAGGAAGTTGTTTGTTTTAGGAGTGCTTTTCATATGCTGTATTTTCAGTGCACGTATCTTCCACAATCTAGTTTAAATGTTTTGTCTTTTCATGAATATATATGAAGTAACTTCTACCTCAAAATAATTGATTAGTTACAAGTATACTGACAACAAAAAAATAAATACAAGGCTTGTCATTAACCTACTTTGAGACAAAAATGTGGAAATGAATGCATTTATCTGTTTCTTTAAAAAGAGAACTCTAACAATATTTCTGTCCCAACACAACTTTGCTTCAATGTACTTTGAAGTCAGAAAACTGCAGCTGTTAAAAACTGAAGCATCATGAAACCATATTAGGAAAAATATTTTCCATACAGAAAACGTTGCTTAATTTTTTAAAATCAACTGGATGAAAACAACCAGAAGAGGTTTATGAAATATGGTATCACAATTCTACCTGCTGTGTTTCTGCTGCTGAAAAGATTACATACTTCATAAGCTTCATGTATTTTCAGTCTACGATATCACTTGAAGCTTCTCACAGATTGCAGTGAAGCAGGAACTGGGATTGAATATGTCAGGAAAATATCAGGGGAAATACATTTCTCTGTTGTTATTGGTATCAGCTGTTGGCAGCATGAAATCCTCAGGGGATGATGTACCCTCAAGGTCTCATTCTGTGTTATTACACACAACATACAGGTACATTAGTTACACTGTCTTTCTTCAACACACACCGCGTGGTATTCGAATACCAATTAGCATTCTACATTAAGCAGAGAGCATCCTGGGGCTGCCTCTATTTAATTATTTTAGTGTGCCATTCTGTCTGATTATACATCTAGCTGTTCAATTTACCTTGTGACATGTTCTGTACGCGACGGTTAGTGAAGGTGATCTTCCTATTAGACACCATCCCTGTGGGTAACAGTACCGTAATGTGAATGACAGGATCAGATATCATCACCTCCTACATCACCCTACTCTTTCAGCAGTTGTGCTTCTGAACACTCACTCTTCCCTTGTGTCATTTCTGAATTTCTCTGTCCATGTCCCCTCACTGGGTATTGGCTCGTTTGGAGACTGGTTTTACTTTTCCCCAAATTGCGTGTAATAATAGATCCTTATGCTGGTACACCTTCTCCGTTACCTCTCTCAGGACAGATACATTAAGATCAGTTCAGTACTTCTGAAGTTTCATCATGGGCTTCAGCTTTAGCAGGATTAGATTAATTACAGATATACCAGGTTACAGTCCCTCTGTTTCTGCCCGTGTGCTGGGGAGTGTGGCACCTGTGATACGCTGCCCGCACGTTGGAGCTGCTTCTGCTGATGGATATATAGAGAAAATAAGACCAAGAAAGTAAAAAGAAAAGATTTATGGAACAATAATGCAGAGAGGATGAATAAGGTTCCTCTTGTTTAGAAGAAAGAAATGTAATCTTTAATTAGAGATGATCTCCACATTAGCCTAATAAATACATTTCCCTAAATGACTTTTGCATGTAGGTTGGAAAAATTCTTAACAGCTGGCAAGGAAAAATGCCAGTGCTCAGTAGCACCTCTAAAAGACAGTCTTTCAGGGCATGTCTCCACTGATATGAGACTTACTGAGTCTGTGCAAGGCTCAGAGCAAGCTGGATGCTGTGCAGCTGCAGCTCAGGCTCCAGCATCACCAATTTGCACTGCAGTGGAGGATGAGGGGGACCACAGAGGATGAATCCATGACAAACTTCTCCAAGCCACCCAACATCACCTCCAGGACCCCAGGGATGCTTTCCGATAGGAACGTTTCTCCAGTTCATGCAAATTTGTGGGAACATTATAATTCTCACAAAACTCGCATCAGTTCCTCTCTGTCATGTTCACAACCCTAGCTGTCCTCTCATTCTTGAGCAGGCTGTTTATGGAGCTGGGGGCCCCAGAGTCCCAAGTTTCCAAAGCCTGGCAATCAGAAGCATCGATGAGGACATCCTATGTTCCTTGGAGAAGGTAATCAGAAGCATCACAATGTAGATCCTATATTCCTGGAATTCCCAGTGCCTGGAAAACAATTTTTAGTTCAACAATGCAACACGTCTTGTGAGGAGGAACATTTTGACTTTGTTTTTTTTTTTTTTTTTTTAATAAAATGTTATAAAATGTCAATTCCATAGTAGAAATAAGGTTTTTATTCCTCCAACCCTCCCTCCCTCACACACACAGTTTGAAAAGAGAATTGTTTCAAATCCTTAAATGTGTTTATATAGGTAAAATTACCTGGCCAGCTTAACCCCAAAAAAGATAGATCTAAATCTCAATACCAGGCCTTTGTGGCTGATTCGATGTTTATACTGATTCCATCACTGGAGGTGACATGAAAGCTCCCGTATGTCTCAGCGAGGCAGGAGTGAGGCATGCAGCAATTTTACAGCATTGAATATGGCCTGAGAAAGTGAGTTCTGGCAGACTGAGAACTGGGTGAAGATGCTGGTCCCTTCTTTTCTTCTGGCAAAACCTTTCCTTTATAACCAAAGGAGACAACAAACAAACAAATTACTCATGCCGTAGGAATAATGTTTAGGTGGCACAAACTTCCATCCTAAACCTAGAGATCTCATGTTTATAGGGAAAGTACTGATGTTAGAATCCTAGAATCATAGAATGGTTTGGGTTGGAAGGGACCTGGAAGATCAGCTAGTTCCAACCCCCCTGCCATGGGCAGGGACACCCTACACTAGACCGGGTTGCCCAAAGCCCCATCCAACCTGGCCTTGAACACTTCCAGGGATGGGGCCTCCACAGCTTCTCTGGGCACCCTGTGCCAGGGCCTCACCACCCTCACAGGGAAGAATTTCTTCCTAATATCTGATTTAAATCTACCTTCTTTTAGTTTAAACCCATTCTCCCTTGTCTTACTCCTCTCCCTGATAAAACAACCCCCTCCAGTTTTTCTGTAGGCCCCTTTATATATTGGAAGGCCATGATTAGGTCTCCCCAGAACCTTCTCTTCTCTAGGCTGAACAAGCCCAACTCCCTCAGCCTGTCCTCGTAGGAGAGGTGCTCCAGCCCTCTGATCAGCTTTGTGACCCTCCTCTGGGTTCTCTCCAGCAGCTCCATGTCTTTCCTGTACTGAGGACTCCAGAGCTGGACGCAGTGCTCCAGGTGGGGTCTCACAAGAGCAGAGTAGAGGGGCAGAATCACCTTCCTCGACCTGCTGGCCACACTGGTTTTGATGCAGCCCAGGACATGGGTGGCTTTCTGGGCTGCCAGTGCACACTGCCGGCTCCTGCTGAGCTTTTCATCAACCAGCACCTCCACGTCCTTCTCCTCAGAGCTGCTCTTGATCCATTCTTCACCCAGCCTGTAGTTGTGCTTGGGATTGTGCTGACCCACATGGAGGACCTTGCGCTTGGCCTTGCTGAACTTCATGCAGTTCACACGGGCCCACCTCTCAAGCCTGTCAAGGTCCCTCTGGATGGCATCCCTTCCCTCCAGTGTGTCAACAGCACCACACAGCTTGGTGTCGTCAGCAAACTTGCTGAGGGTGCACGCGATCCCACTGTCCATGTCTCCGATAAAGATGTTAAACAGTGCCGGTCCCACTACCGACCCCTGAGGAATGTCACTCGTCACTGATGTTACACTATCATAATGTCATACTGTTAGTCAGTGCTATGGAAAAAGAACGAAGCACTGGAAAGTGTCCACAGACTAAACTTGCCAGAGTAATTTTCAGTTTCCATTTCTTATAAAAATAAAATCTCTATTATTTAAAAATTGTCAGTATCTTCAAAATTTCCTCTTTTTTTACAATTTTTTCCTTGTATTTTAGTAACTTTTGGTTTTTATTATTATTTCAGAAAAGTGCATTTTTACTAGTAATTAAAGAATCGTAAAATCTCTTTGGATTAAGGTTTTGGCTAAAAATTGTGGAAAGGATAATGAAAAGATGAAATCCCACAAACCAAACTGGATTCACTTCAATTTTTGCAAAATATAAATGCTTTCAAATCTTCTCCCAGAATCTTTTCCATACTTTGGGCTCTTTTAGTAATGTTGGTAGCTTTGTGTCAGCTCTTCATTTAATTTAGATTAAACTACTCCTGTAGACTTCTTTGCACTGTCTTCTTTTTTGTATTTTGGTAGAAAAATAGGGATACAGAAATATAAATAGCTACAGGAAATAAAATACAGCTACAAACGTTTGTTAACCAACTGCTTGAGATGCCTCTGGCCAGACACAGAAAACCTGGTGCAGGATAGCAGCCTTGTTCAGCTGGTGGCAGGTACTCATCCCACCAGGATTCATTTGTGGATCAGGCGATTCATCCTCAGCTTTGCCTCAGTGTGAACCTTCTGGCAGTGTTTCTCACTAAACCTGGAAGATTAGTAAAAAAGTAGGTTGCATCGTACGGTTTCTGTCCTTAATTTCTGATTAGCAATTTTCTTCCTTCCCATTCTGCTCCTTTGCTCACAGTCTGTCTGCATTTGTTTTTACTTCAGAGCCATTTTCTGCATGTTCACCCCAGAAATGCAAGCTCAATATTATTGTAGCTGGACATAAAAACCCGGCATAGTTTTAGGAGACTTGAAACTGGGCCCCTGCTTCCCCAGCTGCATGAGCTGAACTAGAACTGAGCGCTGCAAGAGAAGTAATCCAGCAGAGAGATCTGAGCTTCAAGCAAGACACGATGTCCTTTTTCACCTTTTTGACTCTGTAAGCTTTTCTAGCACCTCAGTGCTTTCTCCAGCTTGCCAGGGCATTTATATTTTACAGGTTTTCCCACAGAGTTATTTACTGAGTAACGTCTTCACTGAGGACATTTAACTTTAAGTCATAAATGGAGACTTGTTGTTTTTATTATTCTGTAAAAGCCTTTTGTCCACTTTGTTTAGCATCACAAGCCTTTGCCTACAGTGAATTCCACTAGCACTACAACCAAAGTATCACAGCCAACAACTCATATTATACGTGAGCCTTGAATAAGGCTGTGGACTAAGCCATGCAAAGAATCAGCGAGTGGTGTTCTTCCCTACACTGCTTGCCAGCATTATTTAAAAGTGGTGCCAGAGCATTTTTCACTTAAACCCTATAAATATAGCTCTTTGAACATGTTCTGTTGTTGATTTGAAATTTAAACATTTCATTTAGCTTCCCATTAAAAGAAAATTTCACAGGCTCTTCTGAAACATAACATGCTCTGAGGCAGCTTTCCATTGTGACCGAGTAACAGCTACAAGAGAAGACTTTGTATTTATTTTTCTACATTAAGATTTGGAAATTATTTTAAATGGTATTGTTTACTGTAGTGAATAAGTAAAAGCACTAAAAGGATGGTTCTGCATTCAATATACTCTAGAAACCTCTGCTTTAAGGGCTTCTTTTTTCTGAATCACTGAAATGAAGGACAGGACTGCTACTGATTAAAAAATGAGTGCTACCATGCTCTAAGAGCCTGTCCCAGAGCCTGCTGAAGTTGTTGGAAAGCTTAACACTGTCAGTGATGGCAAAAGAGACGTGCCTTCACTGGATCACTGTGGAAATACATCTGGAGAAGGGCACTGAAATCTGCTGGGAAGGTCCTTGAAGGGGATGAAGATCTGTTCATCTCCAAACAGCGCAGGAGGAGCCAGGGCAGGAAGGGAATTTGGACCAAGGCCATGAGTCAGAACAAAGACCTCTGCCAGGTTTGCCTTCCTCCTGTGGTGTGTTCTCGTTGCCTGTTCCAGAGTGCTCTCCTTCATAAAATATAAAAAAGCCACACTGAATATATTGGGTTGGTTATATACTGAAACAATTCCAAATCCAAATCTCTTTTTTTTCCCTTCAAAACAGAGCCATAACAATTTGACTCCGCTCCCCCCCCGCTTCTCCCCCTTAAAGAGTAGACAGGAATTTCTTAGATATAGTAGTCTCCTTTTCAAAGTGAGTGTTCAATTACAGCTGCTATTATTTGCCTAATTTCTCTATTCCCAGAACAATTTATGTATCCATCTTGTGTGCCAAGATACAGTGAACGAGCAACTGCTTATGCTTTAATGAGTACAAACAAAATTAAAAACCTACATGATGCATCTTGTTTCAAATTATATTGTGAGCAGAGACCACGTCTTTCTGTATTGGGAGTCCTTCTGCCAACTCGAATCCAGCTCCTAATGAATTTGAAGATGCAGTAATAGGAACTCAAGCAAGAAATTGTGTAGGAAAATTACTATTTGAAACAAAAGAATGTGAGACTGTGTAACTCACTGAATAATAATTTGTTTTCTTTATTAAGTAGCTTGCTAGCAAGTACTAGTAAATGATAAAGCCATAGAATCATAGAATCATAGAATCATTAAGTTTGGAAGAGACCTCAAGGATCATCCAGTCCAACCGTCCCCCCACCACCTATTACCCACTAAACCATGTCCCTAAGTACCATATCTAACCTTTCCTTAAACACCCTCAGGGACGGTGACTCCACCACCTCCCTGGGCAACCCGTTCCAATGCCCGACCACCCTTTCCAAGAAGAAATTTCTCCTCTTCTCCAACCTAAACCTCCCCGGGTGCAACTTGCAGCCATTTCCCCTTGTCCTGTCACTAGTTATCTGCGAGAAGAGGCCGACACCCAGCTCGCCACAACTTCCTTTCAGGTAGTTGTAGAGGGCAATAAGGTCTGCCCTGAGCCTCCTCTTCTCCAGACTAAACAAGCCCAGTTCCTTCAGCCGCTCCTCATAAGATCTGTGCTCCAGCCCCTTCACCAGTTTCGTTGCCCTTCTCTGGACACGCTCCAGGGC
>VWZZ01003898.1:665489-793696 GCA_013399095.1 Psophia crepitans
GCTGCCTGGGGTTGTTGTGGCCAAAGTGCAGGACCCGGCACTTTGCCTCATTGAAGCTCATCCCATTGGTCTCTGCCCAGCGATCCAACCTGTCCAGGTCCCTCTGCAGAGCCATCCTACCCTCCGGCAGATCGACACTTCCCCCCAACTTGGTGTCGTCTGCAAACTTACTGAGGGTGCACTCAATTCCCTCATCCAAGTCATCAACAAAGATGTTGAAGAGGATGGGCCCCAACACCGACCCCTGGGGAACACCACTCATGACCAGTTGCCAGTTGGATTTGACTCCATTCACCACCACTTTCTGGGCCCGGCCATCCAGCCAGTTTTGAACCCATATATCTCTATGTTTTATGTTTAAAAAAAAATTATGATTTAGAATATTTCTGCTATATCTTGGGTCTGCTTTTCAGAGTTACAGTGCTTCCAAAATGGAATTTGTTAAGATTAATTCAACTAAATTTGAGACATCTAAAAAGCGTCTATATCAGCTACCATTTCTCACACAAATGCTTCTTCCATCTGTCCTTCAGAAACAGTTCTTAATGACAAAAAAATCTTTATACTTTTTACTAATTACGGAATTGTATGGCAAGTATTTTACACAGTCCTGTTATGCAGCTTCACCCTGGAGTAATACTAGAAAGGCTTCTGACAACATTTCCCACAGAACTGGGTCAGAAAAATGACCACAGTAACAGTAGTTGATATGGAGAAGGACAGTTTATCCACCCCAAAATGAATGGAAAGCATTTGTTGCAAAGCAGAAGGGGTCAATTTGGTTTGAAATTCAGCTGTGGGTTCAAGAACTTCTACACCTACCTGCTCCTACACATAGCTGTAAAAATAAATATAACTATTTCCCATTTGCAATTAGGTACAGCGAGCTCAGGAGCTTGTCAAGTTGAACCATTGACATAGACACACCTGCTTGGGGTCCTGAGAAGCTGAGCTCAGCCCGCATAGTTAATCCTAATGATAAATTAATTTAGAAGTCAAAGTATTTTTATCTCTGATTAAAGCAGGAGAAGGAGTAGGGAGAAGTGGAAAGGGCATTTAGTGGTAGATACCTCTTGTGTTTTACAGTCTTTTCTTCCAATACAGACCAGGTTGGTGGTTTCAGGAACATGAATTCTTGAGAATTATTCCTTTGCATACATATTAGATTCATAAAGTCATATAATCATAGAGTCATAGATTCACAGAATCATAGAATGGTTTGGGTTGGAAGGGACCTCAAAGATCAGCTAGTTCCAACCCCGCTGCCATGGGCAGGGACACCCTCCACTAGACCAGGTTGCTCAAAGCCCCAGCCAGCCCCAACAAGGAGAGGCCATCCACAATTTCTCTGTTCCAGTGCCTCACCATCCTCCGTAGGAATCTCTTTCTAATACCTAATCTAAATCTCCCTTCCTTCATCTTAAGGCCATTCCCCCTCGTCCTATCACTCCCTTGTAAACAGTCCCTCTCCAGCTTTTCTATAGCCCCCATTAGGTACTGGAAGGCCTAAAGCATAAGGTGACCCCAGAGCCTTCTCTTCTCTAGGCTGAGCAACCCCAAGCTTCTCAGCCTGTCCTCATAGGAGAGCTGCTCCAGCCCTCTGATCATCTTTGTGGCCTCCTCTGGACTTGCTCCAGCAGCTCCATGTCTCTCTTGTCCTGGGGACTCCAGAGCTGGATGCAGTACTCCAGGTGGATTCTCATCAAGGGTGGAGTAGAGGGAGAGAACCAACTCCTTCGACCTGCTGGTCATGCTTAAAAAATTGGACTAAGTGCATACAAATATTTACAAATATTTGTGTGCACTTGGTGTATAAAACCAAATGTATTTAATCACAAATATTTTGGAGCCCTCTGTGGCTGTCATTAGCAGTGACATTTCTATTCATGCAAAATCGTATGTAATTATTCAGTGAAATCTAACCTGCTCACCCTGATGTACGGTTTTCTTCTGCCAAAGAGCTAAAAACTAAATAATAGCTCCCCTATGCTGCCGAGCTGGAAACACACTGTGTTGTTAAACAGCCAGCCATCGCAGCCCTGGTGGATCCGAGAGTTCAAATTAACAGAGCACATGACTCGCCGCCTTGAATATGAGCATCCATCGGAGGAAGTCCTCATTTGAGATCAAGTCATGGGCTGAGAAATCCCCCCGGTGCAGGGCTGCCTGCGTGACTCCCTCGCGGGGTCACACGCGGGAGGCGGCGGTGCGGGGCGGTGGGCACACCTTTCCCCGCTCCCCCCGCAGCAGCTGTCATGGGAATGATCAGCTGCCTATTACATGCATGCATGCACTTCCCTGCCTCACAGCACACAGCCGTAATGCGCTCTGCTCACAGGGAAAAATTTACATCCCTAGTTCGGCGCAGAAGGGCAGTACCCCCTTGCCAGGCAGCCCCTGCAACTGCCAGGCAATTAATTCTGTAATTTTCCCTGCTTTGTTGAGGGAAGTGGGGAGGGGAGGACAAAATCTGCACCATCAGTAGCAAATTTATTGCAGGATGAATTAAGAAGCGCAACCAGCCTTCAGGGATTACCGCGTTCACATGAGTGTCAACAAACCAGGGTCCACCAGGCTCCCCAGTCATCCCGAGCAGTGGAGAAAACCATTTTCTTCATGAGCTACTTCCTCAGATAGCAAAAAGCCTCCTACTCCTTTTCTTTTCTTTTCCCCCATGATCTCCTTAGCATAATTCATGCCATATAAAGAGGAGGGGGCCTTTTAGGGGTAGTGTGTTTTCTGCAGTAACCTCATGAGACAGCGCTGTTATGAAGACGCAGTGAACGCGGAGGCCCCCGATAATGAATGACAACTGAGAAAAAATGGCTTGAGTGGGAACTTACTTGGAAAGCAGCGAAAGGGGGATATTCCTTTCCTTCGTGAACTGAGATGTCCTGGGGGCCTATGAAACTTTGAAAAATAATCCCTTTTCATAAAGCAATGTTGCCTAACTCAAATCAAAAACAGATATAGGTGTACAGTAACATAGATCTGCCCTCCAAAGGACGTGGCCTGAACACAAAACATGGAGATCAAGGTATCAGCTGGGCATCTCCAGTGGCAGGCGAGCACCCTGCCAGGTATCTGCTGTCATGAAGTGTGCCGGATGGTGACCATACATCGTGGGTCCATAAACTATCTTTAGTGTAGGAAATTGAGCAGAACACGTTTAAACTGCAAAACCAGATGATATTTATGCTACTACAAGCTCTGTTTGCACAAACCTTTTTTTTTTTTTTTTTTGGTTGTCTTTGGAAAGCAGAGTCATCTTGTTGGCCTTTTAAGTACTAGAAAAACACAGCCAGGTATGTACCTTACACTTAGTGGATTATAGGAATTCGACCTTTCCAGGGATGGGTAATCATTTGATTCACCATCCTGTATTCACCATTTTATTTAAATTGCATCAACATGAGATGCCTCCATGATCAATAGACAGCCTTTTCTTTCCCTATATAGTTTTAAAATCAACCAAACCTTTCTGGATCCTGTTCACACATTTCTATTGACTTCAGGGAAAGACACCATTTTCCTCTCCGGAGAGCTGGCTTTCGTGCCATTCTGTAGCTTCAGAAAGCTGTGAGGCAAAGGCAAGGCAAAAATCGTATCAGTCCTATGCTTTGTCCTCATAGTTCGTTTCCACAATAGTGCACATAGCATTGATACAACCTGCTTTTCCAGGGAAACTGAGTGTTACGTGTGTGTGTGTGTGTGCTACAGAGCAGTTGTGAACCAAGTACAGCTGTAGATCCAAGTACAGCTGTAGTTTAAAAAAAAATCACGTTCTTTTTTGGGAGGATGAAACGCATAAACTATTGAGTGCCTGGCTATTCCTACACACACTTTTCTTAAAGATCGTAGTCCCAGCTCTGCAGATTACAGTGATCTTCTACAGCTCAGAGTCAGCAAAACAGCACAGTCCTCCAATAAAAGGGCTCAAATCTGGGGAGAAAAGAAAATTTGTGATTTTGACTTCCCTTGTTGTTTTTTTTTTTGCTCTTAGTCCGGAGCCAGAAGAAGCAGCAGAGCAGCAATCTCAGAGCCCAGAGAAACATGTGGTTTCTGTCTACCATGATAAGTGACAGACCAGTCATGGCCTGTTCTTATCACCTTTGAAATTTGAAGGGGTTGACTTTGATTCAAATGAATCTCTGGTTTTTGTAGGAAATAATTTTTATTTTTTTTTTTACTCAGTTGCTCAAAAGTAGTTGGCAAATCTTGCTGTTACAGAAAAGCAGTATGGGACCACAGGTTTTGGGTCTGATCCTGGAGCAAGGGCCTTAGCCAGGTGCTTGAAGTTTCGTATAGTTGATTTTGACAAAACCTCAGAGCTGCTGATTTTTCTCAGGAGCCGAGTTCAGCTTTTGCTTATGGTCACCAGGAAGCTCTGGCCAGGGGGAGATTTCCTCTGGTTCCCCAGTTCTATGGACCAGTCTCAGAACCAGAGCAGGACACTCTCAGAGGGATCAGTGACCACAGTTAGAAGTGACAGCCCACTCTCAGTGATTCCCAAGTTCGGACCTCACTGGTCTGTAAAATATGGCAGCTAACTATGTGCTGTCTGGCAAGCCTGTCTGCTGCAATGTCCTCCTGCGCAGCTGGGAATGGGCAACATGGAAAACACCAAGATAAGACATTTTTGGAGATCAAGTCCTGCCACTTGTTTCTTTGTGCTCCCAATACTCTTCCACTCAGATTCGGGAAAAGCAAACCAAACAAATCTGCAAACCCTTCCGAGGTATTTCAGGGAGAGAGAACACTGTGGCATCCACAAGCTGCCTCTTATTGCATGGTGACCTTTAGGCAGGTAAATACAAGACAGACTGTGGCTGTTTCTTGCTCATTTCCCAACTTTTGCCCTCTCCTGCACTGGGGCACATATGTTAGAGCAGCAGAACGTAGAATCATAGAATCATTTAGGTTGGAAATGACCTTTAAGATCATCAAGTCCAAAAGTTAACCTAACACTGCCAAGTCCATCACCAAACCATGTCCCTAAGCACCACATCTACACTTCTTTTAAATACCTCCAGGGATGGTGATTCAAGCACTTCCGCGGGCAGCCTTTTCCAATGACTGACAATCCTTTTGGTGAAGAAATTTTTCCTAATATCCAGTCTGAACCTCCCCTGGTGCAACTTGAGGCCATTTCCTCTGATCCTATTTCTATTCCTATTCCTGGTCTTGAAGAAATCATACATTCCCTTGAAGAAATAATTGCTTCCATGGAAAATCCCCACGTGCAGACCAATTGCCTGATGTTATCAAGGCTCAGAAAAACTTCAAATATGTACAACGTAAATTCACTCTTCATTCTGCAAACACACTGGAAAATATTGATACAAATATTAATGATTACTCTTTGAAGATTGTTCAGCAGGAAAAAAAAGCATATCTTATAACTTAATTTTTTTCAAAACCAGTTTTAATGAAGTGTGGAGAAAGATATATGTCAGTTATATTTTATTTTAAAAAGATCCTTACCTGGCCCCAACACTGATCAGCTTCACATAGCTATGTTTAATCCAGAGAGGTCTTGACTTCTGAATTCTGCTAATGTGTCTAAACAAGACATATTTAGCAATCCCCAACCTCAAGTCCAGAGCTGCAGTTTTAGATCTTATGAATTGATCCCAGGTTGCAAAATTTAATTTGTGGCCTGGAGTTTGTGATATTAGTCAAGTAATTTACAGAATTTGTACCTGGATCTACAAGCAGATTTTGAAGGTCATCTATCTCTCCTTTCCCTCATTTCTAAAATTTTGAAGAAAAGGGAGGTTCTAGCTTACAATGTAACTTGGGAAGACTTGACCCCAGGTGACCTTTGCCAGATACTGTTAAAGAGCAAACGGGGCAGAAAAGTGGAAATGGTTTGTTGCACAAAAGTGGTGACTCTGTGCTAAGCTTCATAGGTTGGAAGGAGCATTTCGAAAGTCCAGGGAAAAATGTGACAAGAAGCCAGTTTAAATACGAGCGCATAGGTGTGATGTGTTCTGAGGGCCAGGTGTGACTTGGGAGCCTGGCAGCTTTGTGCACGTTGTAACTTTGACATCGCGGATGAAGAGAGACAGGCTAACAAAGATTACCGATAATAAAGTCATGAAAAGGTATGGCTCACAGTGTTACTGCTCTTATGAGACACGGCGAACAAATGCACCATGAAGGGTTACTTGTGTAAAAGGCAAGTGCATTATTTGTGGCATAGCCATGAGCAGTTTACAAATGCACTTATTTTGTCTTGGTCCATCTTTACATGTAAGCATTTACCTTGTAATAACCAGCTCTGAATAATGCTCCGTCCTCCTGCTTTTGTGTGTGAGGAGTAGGGCAAAAGACAGAAAACAATAACCAGCTTTCTCCCCCTCTCCTGCGGTTGGTTGCTGCTGCTATAACTTGCTGCTGAAGAGGCTCTAAGCACAAACACAACATCAAGGGTCATGGGGAAAAACATTCTTGTGTGAAAGTATATGTGGCAGGCATACATTTTTAAAATCCAGATCTGTGGATTATAACCAGACCAAGTGGTACTGATATTAGTCGGGCTCCACAGTAAGAAACCCACCGCAAATTCAGCTGTACAAAGCCTCATTTTCTTTGCCAGTCATAGAAAAATGATGTACTATCCACCTTTGTTACTTCCCTGGAAAGCAATTTCTGACACGATAAGGACATGAAAAGTTGAAGGTACATCTGAGAAGAGCATCTGTTTCGCATGGTAATATTTCCCATGAAAAATATTACAAAAAAAAATTGCAGTATATATGTGTGTGTGCAGCGCGTGCATTTCCCCTCTACCAGCCCTCCTCCACTCCTGTCTGTGTTCAAACAGGTCCCTGCAGCAAGGGAGGCCTTTGTCTTGCTTAGCCATTGATTTGGAAAAGTTAGGTGTCAAACCTAAGATAGCTATTTGGGCGCTCTCCGCAGTCAGTGGACCATAAAGAAGTGCCTAGAAGATGCTGGAGGAATTGTCCTCTGCAGGTGATTTTGCTGACTGCAGAGGGAGCTTAGATAACCTGTGAGAGGAGGAATGTGTGTAGCAGTCAGCCAAAGACAGGGGAGCTCAAGTCTGCTCAGAGAGGCTCGACTGGTGTTCTGGTTATACATACACGTAACGGAGCACGTGCAGATGACTAGAAGAGCTTTTTGCTGCAAGCCTCTGTGCATAGAGCTTATCTTCAAAAAGGAACCAAAGATTACTATGAATTCTTAAAATCTTTGACCATACTATATCTCATTTTTTATATCTGCAGAGAAGAAAACACCTTCAAACCTAGAAGTGTGATTTAGTGAATAGCTATTTAAAGTTTGACACACAGGAAAATATCACTCATTTTAATAAAAACTGCAGTGGTTTTAATATAGTACATAGTCCAAAATCTAGAATGTGCTTATTAATTAGGCTAAGTAAATACACCTCTACCTTTGCACATAATTCCCAGTGGTTTTTTGCATGTGTATTAAACATTTATAAATCCATATAACATTGAATATATATATTTAACTAAATAAGTATTATATGCAAACAGTTGATTGGTCAAGCAGTATGACCATCATGAGAGAATTAATTCCAGAAGATGATTAATTATGTGGTGCATGTCTAAAAGGACTATGTTAAGGGAAAAACACAGAGTTATAAAATACTTAGACAATCCTCTTTCATCCTGGTCCGTGCACCTCGTGCGAGACCTCTGGACATGCCGTGCTGTGACCGCACGCAGGTCTGGCAGCGGGATTATAAAGGTGCGGCACTTGCTTTCTTGGGCTGGGTCACTCAGGCATCCCTGGGCAAACAGGTCCGAGGTGTGCAGAGGAGGGCTGTAAGGGCTGCTCTCAGGGCTAAGGTTGGAGTGGGCCTATTAATTGCAGTGTGCAAAGAATCGGGGCCCAGGATTTGGTGTGGAAGTCAGGCTTTAAATTTTGGTATGTGCACCAAGATGAAAAAAACCCCAACAACCCACAACCCAGTATGTTCAATATAGCTGTGCATATTGAGCTCTTTTTTTGCAGACTGCTTCTTCATGCTTCAGAAATTCCTGTTCTTTGTAAATTCCATTCCATTTTACATGATCTTAAACTCCTCTTTGGCCATCTTCTAGTTTTTATAACACAAAGCAATGTTTGGTGACTGCATGTTTCACATCACTAAGTATATTTCATCTGACACTTCTTTTTCTCTGCAGTTCCTTACATGCCTTAACATGTTGCTCTCTCCCTCCTGGTGTTCTTCTCTGGCTGCTTAATGCTCTTTTCTGTTCCTTCCTGGTGCTTCCTTAATTGATGCATTTGGCTATTTGTTGCATTAAAAAAAGAAAACAAATCTTTGACTTACCTATTTACAGCACTTCCGCTGTCTTGTGTCGTGTGGTATTGTCCACTGCTTTCTTTCCTCAAAGATAAATAGAGTGAAATTAAAATGTGTCTCTTTATCAGACACTAATGTGATTTTCTTAAGCATAGCTATTCTGCATAAACTTTCTGAGGGGATCACCACCAGCTTCAAAGGATTTCTTAATAAGCACAGAAAGAGACTCTGTCTGGGTTCAGTTCCTGTCATGTTGGAAAAAGATGTGATGACTGTTGGGTTCATGAAACAATATTTGCTTTTAGATTAAAGATATGTTTAGATTGGAAGTAATTTCTCTTTAGCCCATGAATAGTGGGCAACAAACACCACTGATACTGGGAGTTATTTGGAAGGGCTGTGAATTTGGGCAATGCCTTGGAAAAAAGGCTTTGATTAATGAATGGACTCTTCCAATCTTACTAATGATCAGCATTATTTGTAATAAACTTTAATCTCTTAAAAAAAAGGTAGTGGTTTCATCCAGCATCTGGAGGATGGCTCCCCCAGGCAGATTGCACCGTAGAGGCAGCAGCTGGAAACTGAAGGCTGAGCCTGATGTTAACCTGCAGGTCCAAAGCAGTGGGAGTTCACCCAAAGACATGAATTAGCTCCTGGGCCAAAGCTCTGGTTGAAGTTTCTAGTCAGGATTGCCCATGCCTGGTGGGGACTCACCGGGCACAAGTCCACAGGCCCAGCAAGGAGCACTGCGGGTATGGGGAAGAGGAGGAGACAGGGGAACAAAGACGGTGCCACAGCAAGCTCAGCCTTTTTGTTTCTCTCAGCTGGGTTAAGAAAGGGAAGCTAAAAAACCCACAAGAATCAAGCAGGCCCACCCTGCCTCCTCTGAGCGGGCGCGCTGCTCGACGGGCTGCCCCGGAACACATGGGATGAAGCAGGCTTGCCATGACTCCAGTTAATTCACCATCACAAGAGGCTGCTAAAAACCAGCCCGAGGGTCCTGCAACATGTGGGGCTGGCCAGTCACTGCAAGGCTGAGGGACAGCAGGGTTTGGGGATCCCTGGCTTCAGCACAAGCTGGGGTAAGCTGGCATCTGCATCCCAGGGGAAGGCTGCAAGGGTCACTGCGGGGAGAGCTCAGGCAGAGCCAGCGTTTGGGCACTGATCTTCTCTCCTGGAGATGCTCAGACATGAAAGACGCACTTGAGACAACATGGAGCCAAGGTTTCTCTCTTCAGCTGGCCTCAGAGAGCTGCAAAGCTGGACTGCATGCACACACTGCCCCATGTGTGGGCAGAGCTTGGTTTGGGGCTGTGTGCCTGTGCAGGATGCTGAGGATGCCCTGTAAAACCTCTGCAAGCAGAGGAGCTGTAATTGCCAGGCAGAGGAGAGCACTGTGATAGCGTGAGTGTTTCCTGGATGGGTTTGGTAGCCTTGCCATCTGTACTTTTTCCTCTTTTTATCCTTCTGTTTTCTTTAACATAATCCTCACCTTTCTGTTTTGTGTGCTGTAGAGCCCAAAGCTACTGCTGATGAGCGTACCCAGCCTGTCCAGGGGCATCCCACATGGGAAAAATGCCTAAATGTCTGCTCCCATGGCTGCCCCAGTTGTTTGCAGAAATTCACTGCAAGCCCCAAGAATGTGTTGAAAAAAAACCCCAGAAATTAATTTTAAACCACAAGTTTTACCCCTCATTTCTAAGCTACCTGCTTCAATCATACCCATGCATCCACATTCACTCTTTCTGGCCAAAAATCCCTTGTGGGTAAGTTTTCTTTGTTTGGTCCTTAAGGCCCTCAAAGATTTATGTCTTAGTCATTAAACAGGACCTAAGTACCTCATTCTGTTTGTTTTTAAGATCTTGTTCTGATAGTCTTTGTAGATCACATTGATTTAAGCAGCTTTTGGTAATGACATGTCAATACTAGATTATTTTTATTATAACATGAAGTAGAAATACACTACCCTGTCCTTATGTAGGATATCAGAGATCTTCAGTTAAATCTGATTGTCTGTTGGAACTGCACTCCTGTTACTCTGATTTTGTGATGTTTAAGGAAAAAATGAACTCCATTTGTGTACTTAATTTTAAAGGTAAGAAAATGGAAACTGTGCTCGTATCCCCATAGTGGCATTTTATCCAAGTATTTTAGTTGCAGAAAAGACGACTCTGGAATATATTTGTATGAACTCATGAATTGTTTGAAAATCTTAGTAGCCTGTGTTTAAAAACATGCAGCTAAACTCCTCCAGCATGAAACCCTCTTCTAGAAATATATAAGGCGTTTTTTTACGTGTTTAGATTAGGTTTTTAATCTCATTTCTAGGTTTCTCTAACATTAACATCAACCACATGTCACTTACATAGTCCATTTATATTTTAATCTAGTGCCTGCATATCAAATGTATAATGTACAGCTGGACTCTGCACAATATTTTCTCTGAAATGCGAAAGGAGCTATTACCCAGTAAGAAATACATCTGGCTTTGGCGCAGCAGAGCTTTTCCAAAGGCAGAGAAATTGCTGCGATAATTAAACCTGAGACCCAGAGAAGAACAGGATTCCTGCCGGAGTATTAGATCTTGCATGAGGACTGGGATCCCGGTGAGGGGTTTTTTATGGCTAACAATCTATTGTGTATTACTAAAATGCTTAAGGAAAGGTACAGCCAAGTATTTGCAGCCGTCACTTGGTGGCTCTGCCCAGGTATTAGCCAATCTCTTATAAACCAGCTTGGGGATCTGTCATATTTTTGCGTACAGTCAACTGAGCCCCGAGCAGATGAACGTGCTAAGCTGTCTGCCTAGCGCTTCCACACAAAAGGCTTTTAAATTAAAGTAAAAATTCATTTTAACAGCGAGGTTATGTTTTCCCTTGAGGTTTCTAACACTGTTCACTCTCATTGCTGAGGATGTTCCTGCTTTCATGGTAAAAGCTTTTCTTTTTATTATCCTCGCAGCCGTTGTTAGATTGAATAAGTCAAGGTGCTAGAGCCTTCGCATCGCTGAAGGGCCCGATCCCACAGCCCTTGCGCCTGGCTGCGTAAGGCAGCGGGAGAGCTGGGTGTTAGAGGGGGCCACAGGTAGAATGAGAGAGAAATAAATAGGAAAGACAAGTGGTTTATTTGTCTGTTGTCACCCACAGCTTCCTCTTAGTGAGTTGATGGCTTTCTTTTTAAAGCGACAAAGGCTTCTCTGGAAGAACTAAAATGCTTGCTTGATTTTGCTCGCTAATTTAGTATGCAAGAAATGTTAGTTTCTTCTCTCAAACACCCGCAGACAGATGGCAGAAAAAATATAGTAGACTCTGGACTCCCACTGAAAGCTGACCTAGACTCACCCCTGGCTTTATTGTTTTTCTTTCATAATTAGCTTTTGCTCAGCTTTGTCATTTTCATAAGCCTCAATATTCTTCAATTAACAAAACAGAACAAGAACAACAAGAGCTTAGGCAGCTCATGAGGTCACTTCTTGCAGGGGCTGGATTATGGCACCAAAAGAAGCCTGAAAAGCATGTATTGATCCAGTCTGACAGTTCCTGCCACATTAAGCCTCACCACAGCTGTGATATAAAGGCGCTTAGAGCTGTTATCATAAATACCATCCACTATCTTTAAAGATCATCAAAATTGCTTCACATTGTATAAGAGTTATTGTCATATAATTTGTTCAATGCATTTTAACAGCATAAATTGGTTTAGCATTTTAATACTAGCTTAAAGGTCAAATGCAGATAATTTAAACTAACATTTATCCTATGAAAGTTATCATATAAGCTCAATTTACTGAATGTGTGGAATGAAAACCAGTCATCTTTATTATTTCCTTCATTTATCCAAAAGTTAAATATATCCAATAAAAATTGATTTTAAGTGTTAAGGCATTTTCATTTAAACCGTCAAAGAGCACGTTTGTGATTCTTTTGTGCATGCCTATAATATTTAGGATGCAATCTTAAAAGCAAAATAAATTTTCTATATTTATTTCTGTACGAAGATGATTATAAAAGAGGCATATTTATAATCGGGGATAGAAAATACAGCTACAGCTTTACGGTGAACTGAAGATATTAGGAACAAACCTGTCTATGGATCCCTTAACCCCACCTACAGCTGGGCCTCTGCCCATCCACAGTCCTGCTGTGCACAGAAAACTCCCTTCCAACTTGTGGCTCGTTGAACCAATAAAACATGAAAGGCAGATGCCTGTTTGAGAGAGAGAAAATAAATTGATGATGAGTGGAAGGCAATATAGTCAACAGCATCAACAAAGACAAGTTGCAAAAGTCTTGTAAAGAATCCTTTCCCAAGGGGGTCTCATGGAGTTTTTCTGCTGTGAGCAACTGGTACAAGTACTGGTGTGGCCTATAATAAAATGTTCATTCAACAGAGGTGGAACAGCTCTCAGATCCCAGATGAAACTTCTGGTCCCAACTTGAATGTGGCTGTGGAAGAGCCAGTGGCCTGCTGGTCACACCATTTTGGTGGGATAGGGTAGACCAAGACCGCCTCTGCTGAGGCTGATCTGAAGCACAGTCAGACATTAAACTTGTGCTGCCAAGGGTTTGTCTTAGAGATGTGGTTCATTCCAGGGTCTTTTCCTATCCTTAGAGTTGTTCTGTTTGTGTGAACATGTGTTTAGTGGAGCAGGAAGTGGAGCAGAGGTTTCCAGCATCGTAACAGACTTCTCTAGTCATTAGGTTACAGAGATCATTTCTCAGATGAGTTGGTCATCTACACACCAATGTTTTTCAGTTTGTGCTTGGGGCAGAAGGGGGCAGACCAGTGAGGTGAACCCACATTCATTACTTCTCATATGACTTCTGAAGCCAATAGACAATTTCTTGGATAGCTCTGGCTGCATTTTCTTTGGTTGAAGTTTCTAGAGCCAAGGTATCTGCCCAGTGCTTGTCTCCAGCTGCAGTGCCATTTAGTTTTCAGGGCTGATAATGAGGAAATTTGAGCTGACCCTTGAGCTGGTATCCCCACAGCATCTCCCCAGCCTTTTGGCATCCCTCTGCCCAACTCATCTCTAATGGAAGGGGATGTGGAGACTGTCCCAGGTCCCAGAACCTGCCTTCTACAGTAACCACAAAGCTCCTACCCTCTCACTCCTTGTCGGGGAGGATATGTGCAAGCATTTGGAGTGCTAACATCTATGATGAGATGGGGGAAAGGCCAAAACCAGATGCTTAGAGAAGAGTAAGAAAACAGGAAAGCCCACAGTGATGATTCCCTGAATACTCTCCCAGTCTCCATTGATTTGCAGCTCAGGACCTTTCCCAGGCAGAGGACAAGTGTAAGGGCATGACTGCTGGACGTGGGCTGGAGGTGCGAGCACCAATGCATAGCAATCTCTCTTGGAAGGTTCCCTTCCTTCTTGTTTTATCTGCTTAGCCCTAATTTCCCTCAGTCTGCATGAAGATTTTTATTTACTTTCTAATCTTTTTTCTTCACTGTTTGAGCAGTCTAATCTGGTGAGACAACTCCTAATCTAGTCTTAACTCTTTTGTGCTTTTCTAAACTTTATATTTGTGGGCATTTCTAAAAAGCTTCTCACTGTACAAATTAGCTAGCTTAATAAGTATTATAAAGGAGCATAATTGTCTGTATTACCAGAGGACTTGTTGGTTATGATATTGTAAAGTGAAAGACTGAGTACATGAATCATTTGTAATAACAAATTTTACTTATTTTTCTATTCATGAGCAGTCCATAAAGCAAACCAGTTATGTCAAATGATTGTATGATTGGAATGCTTCAGATTTTCTTTTAAGTCTTTTTGGTTTTATTCCTCTGGAAACACAGGGGTGGAGGGAATTGCTTTTTTGTTTGTTTGTTCGTTTGTTTGGTTTTTGTTTCTTTTTCTGTTTCTTTTCTCCCCCACTTCTTAGAGAAAAAGGAAGCTTTAAAAAATGAAAACCCCACTGCCACTTTAAAAGTAGCTCCCATCTTTAAACTTCGGTCTCAGTGAGAAAACAAGAACAAAAAATAGCACTTTTACCTCTTTATCTAAAAGTAATAACAAAAGGATTGAAGACTTTTATCTCAGTAGACTAAAAATACACAGTACTGTTCCTCTTTTTTATTGTCAGGGAAACTTTTGATATTGTTACTTCAGTGTGATTCACAGCTTGAATCGGCATTTTCCTAAGGATATGTAATACTTGTTAATATTGTAATTCACTGAAAAGTCCTTATTTGGTAGAATATTTGTGGAACGTAAATATAAATTGAAGGGTCAGATAAATTCAACTAAAAAAATAACTGCCTCATTTATAGAATTTTTTTGTTTCCATATATTGTAGTTTAACCCCAGCTGACCGCTAAGCCCCAGGCAGCCGCTCCCTCCCTCCCTCTTCTCACACAGAATTGGAAGAGTGAAAGAGAGAAAATTCGTGGGTTGGGATAAAGACAGTTTAATAGGTAAAGCAAAAGCTGCACACAGGAGCAAAGCAAGACAAGGAATTCATTCCCCACTTCCCGTGGGCAGGTAGGGGTTCAGCCATCCCCAGGACAGCAGGGCTCCATCACGTGTGATGGCTGCTTGGGAAGACAAACACCTTCACCCTGAATGCCTGCCCCCTTCCTGCTTCCTTCTTCTCCCCCCCAGTTTTATATGCTGAGCATGATGCCATACGATACGGAATATCCCTTTGGACCGTTGGGTCCTCTCCCAATTCCTTGTGCACCCCCAGCCCACTTGCTGGTGGGGTGATGTGAGGCGCAGAAAAGTCCTTGGCTCTGTGCTCAGCAATAATGAAAACATCACTATATTATCAACACTGTTTCCAGCACAAATCCAAAGCACAGCCCCGTACCAGCCAATATGAAGAAAATTAACACTATCTCAGCCAAAATCAGCACACCGTGTGGTAAACAAACAAGCAAATTAGGCTAAATCTAAGAAGGAAAAAAAATAACTAACTGTGGAATGTTCCAAGATAATTGAAAGACCCATCACCAGGAGCTTCTAAAATCAGATCAGACAAGGCAATGAAGGATTCCATAAGACAATGGATTTTTGTGGCAAGAGAAACTTTTCTGACACAGTAATAATTCCATATTCAGAGTTGTCTAAAATGTAACCTAAGCGTAACATTATCATTTTTTCAAAATACAGAGAGCAAACTTTTGTGAGATCAGCTTCTGCAAGAAGGTTTCAGTTAAGGGCAGATTTGCAATAATTTGCTGTAAAGAAGAATAATTAGAAAATTTGAGTAAAAATAGCAAATTTAAGTAGATGGTATAGGCGGCAATGTCAGTGCTGTTTCAGCAGCTTAACAAAGTACTGCCCATCAGCAAAACCAGATTTCTGGCTGCTGCACGAGCTCTTTGCCAAAGCCGACGGTGGGATTGCACAGTCTAGCCCACGTTTTCATCGGCTATACAGCTCTACTGCCTCTGAAATTTCTCCAGGATAGGAACCCTTTACCTCGGCCAGCTGACCTGGAGCAGCCCACGTGCAGAGTGCTCTGCCTGCTTCCGAGGTGCAGGGCATTTCAACAGTTCCTGGCTCTGCACCTGACCCACGCACCTTTGCAGCTCCTGAGCACAAGGACTGTATCCCGTACAGCACGTGCCGGCTCCACACGCCTCACACAACCATGCCAGCTCTCATAGAGTATAGCTCATTTTCAGATGTGAAGAGCTGTCTGTGTTGTCTGAGCAGAACCACAAGGTGAGTCTCTAAACCACCCATGAATTTTGTTGCTTTTTGTCGTACTCCAGAAGGTGCACTGGGAACAACCTAGCATGCACTGAGGTTACCGAGATCACCTCATTTCCAGCAATTGCTGATGGAAAAAAAAACCCCACACCTGACTTCTTTCAAAGGCAGAAGTAGTAGTAAGCATAAGAATTACTGTAGGTTTTCTACTTTTTTTTGCATATAATGTTAGTATTTACATAGAAAGCAGCCGGCTGAACATGAGCCAGCAGTGTGCCCAGGTGGCCAAGAAAGCCAACGGCATCCTGGCCTGCATCAGGAATGGTGTGGCCAGCAGGAGCAGGGAGGTGATCGTCCCCCTGTACTTGGCTCTGGTGAGGCCTCACCTGGAGTACTGTGTCCAGTTTTGGGCCCCTCAGTATAAGAAGGACATTGAGCTGCTGGCGCGTGTCCAGAGAAGGGCAACAAAACTGGTGAAGGGACTGGAAAAGAAATCTTATGAGGAGCGACTGAGGGAACTGGGGCTCTTTAGTCTGGAGAAGAGGAGGCTGAGGGGAGACCTGATCGCTCTCTACAACTACGTGAAAGGAGGGTGTAGTGAGGAGGGTGTCGGTCTCTTCTCCCAAGTGGCTAGTGACAGGACAAGAGGGAATGGCCTCAAGTTGCGTCAGGGCAGGTCCAGATTGGATATTAGGAAGAACTTCTTCACAGAAAGAGTAGTGAGGCATTGGAACAGGCTCCCCAGAGAGGTGGTTGAGTCGTCATCCCTGGAGATCTTCAAAAAACACATAGATGCGGCGCTCCAGGACATGGTCTGGTAGGCAGGCTGGTGTTAGGTTGACGGTTGGACTTGATGATCTCAGAGGTCCTTTCCAACCTTAGTGATTCTATGATTACCTTTTGTGTAAGCATTTTCCCTCACACATCGCAGAAATGGTAACACTTCTGTAATCACCAGATTATGAGATACAGAGTAGGATGCCAAGTCATAGTTTCCTTTTCATTGGTGTGAGCTTCTGTGAGAAGTTCGTGAGTATTAGTGGAGTTAACCTGATTCATTGAGGTCTGAAAGAGCTCTGTCTTTGGAAGCCAACATAAGCCTTGTAAGTAGCAGACACTGAGAATAACTGAAGGCTGTTAAGTGAACATAATTGCTTTTATTTTGGTCTAGATGTGTTGCTATCTCCCTATTGCAACCACTGCAAGTTCCTAAAAGGAACTTGCCTTACATAAAATCCCTTAGGAATTGCTCTGGTAGGATGCTATCCTCTTATTTGCATTTCTAAACATGAGATATCAGAAGCAATGGCACACTGAAGTGAAGGACTCACTCGTGCCCTCTCTTCCTCCTGCTCAATGGGTGTTCAGAATTGAGGGAGGTTGAGCCCGCTAAACTCACACAAATTCCAAGTGCTACTCACACAGACATTGAAGTTGCAGTCAAGATTGGTCCTTGCAGCTCACCACTACACTGATCACAAGATCACCAGATGGTTGAGGTTGGAAGGGATGTCTGGAGGTCATCTGATCCAACCCGTTGCTCAAGCAGGAAAGAAATCTATGTAATTAAACAATTGTTTCAAAATTCAGAAATCTTATGAATGTCAGCTAAAAAAGGTGAAAATAGCTCATATGCAACCAGAGAATTAAGGAAAGAAGTTCAAACCCTGTATCTTTCCTGATAATACATATGGTTGTAACAAGAGGTGAACATTTTCCATGTTTTCATACTACTCACGCCTCAGAAATGCATGTGTGTTTACACACAGATCCATACAGCAATTCCGTGAGAAAAACCCAGCTTTGACCATCTACACACATTCTTACCTACACCCCATATGTTCAGCCGTCACATCACCTACGGCACAGTGAGACATGTACGGATGAGGGATAGAAGGAGAATGCTTTGAAGCTACTCTGTCAATGTTTGAGAGTGAAAGATTATCCAACTGTTCTCAATAGTGCAACCAGCTGCAATGTATTCTCACTTAGATGTTCTTGAAAGCAAAGAGGTCCGGTCATCTGGAAAGGTGAAATATCCCATCATTTTACTCCCTCACTGAGGGGACACTGAAACTGTGATTGATATGAAGAGTCCTAAACAAGAGGTCCCAGATGATCTTTGAGGTCCCTGTTTTGGTTTTGTGTTGTTTTTTTTTTTTTCTTTTTTCTTTTTTTCTCCCCCTTGCCACTTAGCTTTGTTGACCAAAGAAGTACAAATTATTAACTAAATCTAACATTTCCTTCCAAACCATGGTACCCTTGCTACACCACTGAAATATGAATAACTTGCAAGTTTCTTTAATAAGAAATAGGTAGACATTTTAACAATTTGATATGGAGTTTGTCTCCAGTCTTTTAGGAGGAAAAGGAACAGACCAGAGTGGATTATTTATCCAAGAAAAAATTATTGCAAAGGAGAGGGACTGTCAGTTGGGATACTGTCACCTCAGGAAAAAAATTACAGCAATATCACTCAATGTTCTCCCTCTCTAGGGTTTCTGTCAAGGTCAAAGTCATTTACACAATATGTCTGGGATTAAAAAACAGAATTTTAATACAGAAATGGAGATGACCCAGAGTGATGTTTCAGAGTACAAAAGACATCTCACACAAAAGACATCTCCAGACTTATCACTCCTCCACCCTCTTGCAGTGCTCTTTCAAGCACTTCCCAAGCATTTCTTATGCTGCTTGCTTGAGCTATCCAATTTTTTTCATCTCCCCCATTCCTCACTGAGGGAGGCCTCAGTCTGCTTTCATCTGTCTTACTCTCTGGCTCAAGATCTTTTACCAACTAAATGATAAAACGTAACAGAAAATACATATAAAAGAGCAGACCCTGACTGCAAACACAGAGTGAATGTGATGCGTGTGTTACAAACTGGTGACCTCGGGAAACGATTTTGTGTAATCCTTGACCTCTCCTTTGCTATTTCCATCATGCTTATTTCTGTCCTGGATGTTAAATCATGACTGCCACATACAGGGGAAAAGGCATTTTAATTATTGTTTTTGGTTTTTCTGATCTTTTTATTCTGGCTCACATTTACAGTGATGATAATGTATCAGTGCTCCTTCTGACACAAATATCTCATACTGACAAAAGCATCTCTCCGCAGAGAAATAGCGTAAGCCTGAGGCCCTGTAAGTCAGCTTTGCAGGGAAGGAGAAACCAGTGACACAGTGCTGGGTATATTCTGAGTACAAATTGCTTTGTTTACATATACAAACCAGGCCTGGTAGTAGAAGTGGTAAAACAGCACTTTGGGCTATTTTTTCTTTAAGGAATATTTGCTTAACACCCGTGTTTAGTTGTCAGAGAATAATCATCTCAATTATAAATATTTAATCAGAGAAGAAAGGACATCACAAATACCAGGGTCCTCTACCTTTTCCCAGACCTTTAATCTAAAAAGGCAACACTACGTGCCTTCTCAAACTGAAAATTTGCTGGGAACTTGAAAAGCTAGATGTAAAAGTAGCACCTAGAAACACTTGCCATAATAGTATTTTCTTCTTTAGCCAGTATTCCAGGGTATTTCTTGCTTGTTGTTACTTCAAACTATTGGACTTTGACCTTCCTTTGAAGTCTGTGGCATATGCTGAAAATTAAGCAAGTTCTTAAGTGTTTAGAGGATTGGTTTCACTTAGAAATAGTCAGTACATTTAACTTCCAGCGCTAATTCTAAACTTCTGTCTTCAGCAGACTGTGTCTCTAGATGACATTAAGTGCACCCAAGCTGTAATGCTGTGACTTCTTACAGTCAGTTACATCCTCTGCTTTTACTGAGATTGTGCTCAAAGTGGCTCATGATCAAAGCACGCGGCTGTGCAAACCACGGCACCAAAAGTTGTGCCACCTTGAGCTGCCAGCTGCTGAGCTTTTAGGGGAGCACGGGGACCAAAGTATAAGGCAAGTTACAGCTTTCATCTGATAAGAAATACTTGCAGTTAGCCAAGAACTAATATATGTGTATCCAAATGGATTTCTTAGAAGTAACTGATAGGAATCAAGATTTGTGATCAGAATTCTTGGCGAAATTGAAAATCACAGCCTGAACACAGTGTGGTGCAGACTGGGATCGTTTAGCAATGCATTGTTTCGGAGTTTCTTTGGCAGAATGATAATAGTTGCTTTTCTCCAACCGCTAACTCCCCCCAGCCCTGGAAGACCTCGCGTCAGGTTTTTGCAGGAGAGTTTCTTTACCTATGGAGACAGATGGGGAGCCCGCTTCCTTACTCTAATGGCTTTCTGCTGAGCTGAGATCCTGCTTATCTACAGCAATAATTGAGGGTATGGGGTAGAGGAGGAAGCAGCAGACAGTCTGCACTGACTACCTGCATAAATTTTCTCAGGGATGAGCAGAAAGGATGGGTGATGGCTTTATGGATAAATATTTTTACCTCCTCTATTGTCCCCTTTAATGCCATTTCCATCTCTGTGGTATGGAAGATGTATTGAACTTTAGTGCCACCTTAGTGAACCTTAGTTGAACTTCAGCCAAAGTGGTAGAAGAGGGCTGGAGGGTTCCTTATTCCTTGTGCTCAGGGATTTTTTTGGTATGAGGATACAATTCAAAATGGAAGACCTAAACTACAGGCTACAAACTTACTTACTTTCCCAGTGTGATGCATTCTCCCTCTCAAATTAACACAATACTCATACAAAGACCTTGCAGTTGCCTTTAGTGGCTGCATAGTTTAGTTTTATGGGACTTGTTGTGAAGTCTGTAGTCTGACAGTGGGTCATCAATGGTGAGTTGCACATCAACATGCCAGGGTGTCCTAAGCAGAATACGATGTTGTGGAGACAATACAATGATTGCAAAATCCTTAAATCTTTTCCTAGTGTTAAGCTTGTAATTATCTCACTGAATTAATGGGATTGCTGTCATAACTGAAGTCAGGCATTACTTGGTTTTCTTCTTGATCATCACTCAGAATAGACAAGACAGTTGTTATTTACCTTTAAAAATACACTGCATTTTGTTACAAATTTTCTGTTCTTTTGCTGTGTGGTAGGATTTGAAGAAAGAAACCCCCTAACATAAGTTTTTACACACTTGAAAAACCTAAGTCAGCCTCAAGCCTCGAGTAGCTCTTCTGGGTATGGATAAGAAATATTTGCTTTTGGAGACAACATGTCACACCTGGAGGCCTTTCATTTCTTGTTCTCAGCATCCTGTGCCCCTCGTGCAGCTGGCTGTATGGGCATCTGTCCAGAGCCACGCTCAGCCCACCTGAATTTATACTAGGTTGTAGCACTGCATCTCCTCCCCTTGGGCAGGTTACAACAAAAGCATCACAAGGTTCCAGAGCTGTTGCAGAACCAGCCATTTCATGTGTTGTTTCATTCTCATTTCGGCAAATTGAGTACTTCAAATGAGATATTAAAGTTGAATACTGTAAATTGCCTTAATTATCTTAAATAATGCACACCACTCAAACTATAGAAGATCTGGTGTTGAGGTTATAATAGCTTTCTGTTGAGATTAATATTTACTCAGTTACTGGGTAAGTTTTCCTACGTAAAGCACAGGCTCTCTCTTCTAGTCAGGGAAATCAGTAACAAAATTCCCCACAGAGCTCACTGTGCTGCAGAGGTCTGTTAATGACTTCTGCTGAAGGCTGTGAAATGAAAGATGTCTTAGACAATAAAATCTCCTTTAGTTCTATTTACACGGAAGATATGTTTTTTTCAGCACTGTGATACTCCAACTAGTTTTATTTCAGATGGGTTAATGATGGATTTTTTTGTTTGTTTGTTTTGTGACCACATCAGAAAAAACCTGATTCATGTCAGAATCAAAATGGTTTTTGGTTGGCGCAGAGCAATGATGAACTGTGAACCAATAAAAAATGATTTATGAACCAAGTAAAACTGCCTTGCTTCATCTAAGCCCTAAGTGGTTTTAATTTTCTTTTTTTTTTTTTTAAGTCTATTTGAAAGCCAAAAGAAAGCCACTTGAATTAAAAGATAATCTTTAGCGACAAAGAACAAAATATTTGGTCATTTTTTAAGTTAATGCCTCTATTTTTTCCAGTTCTTTCATCCGTCTTATTTTCTTGACTGAAATGAGTTTCAGTGTTTAGCCATTTTAGTATTTTAACTAAGTGTTAATTTCTGCTGCCTGTCTCACTCCAAAATTCCATTTCTGGGAGGGTATTACTTGCTAACAACCTCCTTGTTAGCTCTCAATAGGGAATGACATGTAAAAATTGGAGAAAGCACTCCGAAAATGATAGATTTCATATGAGTAGCAGGAATAGCTCAAATGTGGTTTTGTGAACTGGGCATTCTACATTGTGAGTAGTAGGTGAATGGTAATTTTATTAAGTAACCTAAAACCGAAAATCAAGGAGGAAATTAGGAAATTGAGAAGGCCTTCCACCTTTGACGGAACAGCCAAGTACTAGGACCTGACAGGTACGATAAAGAGCTTAGATGTTCTTCTGATATTGTTCTTAGCCATAAGCCCCCAGGCTTTGTTCTACATGCTTAGTTAAACTGTTTTTATCTTACATAAATCCTGGTAAGCTACTTTAAGACCCATCAGACTACCTCAATTGCCATTTAAGTGTTTTTTTCTGCACTAACTGCTTCTTGTTAAAGAGTTTGACATTTATGTGTCTAGACTTGGGTTGTTTTGATATTGATTTTGTACAGAATGATAATGGAGCATAGTGGCAATATTACTTTTGCTGTCATACCTACTAGCGATATATCTCTTTGAACTTCTTATGTTGGGAGCAAAATCTACTCACATTTAGGTCTAAATTTAGTCAGTTCTTCAAAGCTAGGATTCTACTTTGCTTATTTTTCTGCTGCAGTGAACATCTCCTTCCTTACAGAGAATCTTTATTTTGAGGGAAATCTGTGAAAATGTGGGACTTCCAGCCCAGTGTCTACACAGGAAAGATGATTGAGGTATCAACTAACTCTTTCCCTTCCTCACTAATGACCTTACTGTGGGTATGGAAAGCTGCTTTCTGTAGATGCTTAAAGTATCTATAATAAGCCAATCACTTTTAAGATAGTTACTGCTATCTGTTAAATGAGATGAGCTTTAGGTTGTCTTTTTCCCAACCTGCCCCCGCCCCATGTCTTTTACTGTTTGTCTACCTCAGATCAAAATTTGTCTGGCCATGATTTAAATAGAGTTACATAATGTACAACTCAGATGAAGATTTTTAGGCAGAAATTAATTAAGAAGTAACCAATTTTCAGAACAACAAGAGGTAGAAAAATTTTGTACTATTCTCTTTCATAAAATATTCTACTATTCCCTTCACTACACAGGCCAATGAAGGGAAAGTCAACCACCGATATTTTAGGACCAAAATCGCTTTACTCTTGAGGCATTCACATTAAATATTGTATTAATTTGGTATGCTAAAATCTTCAGAGCCAACCTGATGACAGTGTTGACCTTCAAAACCACACGGCTTTTTGCCTCTGCATTTGTTTCAAGCCTTTGATAGTGCAAGGATCTGGAAGTCATCTTTTCTGAGTGGAAGGAAAAAGATTTCACCTGGAAACAACTGAGTTAGAATTTTTCATGTCTTTTCTTCCTTTGCCTCTTCCACTGGTGTGGAGGGACTTCTGCTCCTCTGTCCTCCTCACCTTCATTCCCCACCCTGCTGATACGTGGGGCTGTGGAAGCATGTGGGGATGTGCATATGGGGATGACGGCTCACCTGCTCGCCTACAGCCAGGACTGATGTCCCGAGTTATGCAGCTTTTCAAGGTGCAATTTGCTGCAGATCTGCCTCCCTGACAGTAAATAGATACAAGCAATTCCAAAAAGGGCATTTCTAGTCTAACCCAATATATCCTGAACGAGCCAGCAAATAAATCCACCAATATTAAATACATAAGTTGAGAATGTGTAAGATAATAGTTTCATACCATTTCCTGAAAGTGAAGAAAATCGCACATGATCTGCCTTTTTCTGTATACCTCCCTTTGTATTAACTGGGAGACATCTCTGTCTGAGATTCTCCCTCTTCTTTTAATCACTTGTGTATGTAGTGCTTTTTATCCTAAGGAGATGAAAATACTGATGGATGAGGTCTGGTCAACCTTGCTGCTGTGATTTAGGATACTTCGTGTCCCTGGGCTTGAGGATGCTGCCTCCCAGTGTGATGAACAGGAGGGAAATGGCCTCGTGAAGCTGTCATCTGAGAAAACTTCATCAGAAGTCACCCAACTTCACACTCAAGAAATGGAGTGAACTTTAGTTCAAAAGTACTGAGTGCTGCTCAACCATGTATTTATTCTCAGAAGATGGTTAAGCACTGCAACCTCCATGTTTTTATCAGTGTGGAAATATAAGAAGCATCAGGACCTTTTTATATTTATTTAAGAAATTCCCAGTAAGCCCTGGTTAACCATTTCACCTCCTGTGACATTATCCATCTTAGTGGACAGGTCAGTCTTAGTGGACAGGTGTTCAGTTTGTAAATTATGCATTTGTAACCAAAAAGAAAATCTCATGGGTATTTATCTCGTTTAACAACAGAAATATATAGCTTACGGTCAGTTTTAGCCAAACCTAGCCTAAATAAGGAAACTTAAACTAAGGGTTTGATCTAAGGCCAAAGTTTCCACATCTATTTGTGCATGTTAACACACCATTTTTACTGAAACCTGTGATACGTATAGAGCTACCTTCAGTTTTCACCGTAGCGATGTAAAACGACTATCCCAATAACCTCCTTCGCATCTACCGAGGATTTAGTTTCCCACTAATTCTAACAACATTTTAGTGCTTAAGGACCCTTGAATTATTTATTACTTTCCTTCTCTCACATATTTTGTGTAGACTGACAGCCAAACTCACTGAACAATTTTAAATAGTTGTACTCCAGACACTTGACCATTTAAAACAGGAATAACATTTCCCAAGGAAATATATCTATTCCAGGTGTTCTGATGACTACTTCAGTTTTCTGTGTAAACTTGTGTAAACTTGATGGTTTTGACTGCTGACTGTAATTTTTTTTACAGAAGGAAATGTACATCGCCTCTAGCTTTAGCCCAGCAAATCTTTGTCCAAGGCTGTCCAGCAATTCTGGTCCTCTCTGGTTTCTTCTTATATAAAAATTTCATGCCTGTGAACTTCAGCACTCTTTATAACTTCCGAATCACAGGGCTTTCTTGTGATGAACGTAACAGAGCAATACAGGTGGCAAGCACATGGAGAATTGTTTCTGTACATCATATTTGAAGGCCGTTTTGAGACATAGAGGCTAAAAAAGAGTTGTTATCAAATGTATTTTTTTAGATTTCACCCTACATAGTAGGAAATGCCCCCTTTTGGTATCATTATTTAACTGTGAGCAGCTGTATACATCTACAAATATTTTTTTCATTTACCAATCAACAAGTGTATCTACCATTCTGGGGTCCCCAGCCATGTGACAAGATCCAGCTCCTCGTGCAGCTCCTGCCTCCAGAGGAAGGCAGCCTCCCATCCTCCATATTTCCCAGACTCCTGCCTTTTCTGAGCTTTCCCTGAAACTGTTTATGAAGAAGCTTCTGTGTATTGCACATCTAGGAATGATAACTTAAAATACACTCTAGATATTATGCTATTCTCTGAATTAGGTGTTTAATCAAGCTAGTTGTCCAGGCTTGCACTATATAATCTGTGAAGAGATAGGAGCTTGTAGAGGGCTATTTCACTCAGCTGAAAGAAAATTTGGACAACTTAGAATAAATGGCTATCAGCAAAAATTAATGAAAGGAATTCCTTTCTCAATTAAAATAGAAGATACTGGGTGTTCCAGCAGTCTGGGCTTTCTGGACTGCAATCAGCTTGCCCTTCACTGTAAATTTCCATTGCAGTCAGTTAGGTGAAACAGGTATTTCAAGGATTTTTTTCACTTGCTTTGTGTCAGGAGAGGTTTAGGTTGGATATTAGGAAAAACTTCTTCACGGAAAGAGTAGTGAGGTGTTGGAACAGACTGCCCAGAAAGGTGGTTGAATCACCGTCCCTGGAGACATTCAAAAAACGTGTAGACATGGCACTCCAGGACATGGTCTAATAGGCATGGTGGTGTTAGGTTGATGGTTGGACTTGATTATCTCAGAGGTCCTTTCCAAGCTTAGTTGATTCTATGATTCTATATCCATATTTAATTCTACCCAACAGTTTCAAAAGTTAAGCCACTGTTCCCAGTATAATTTTAAAACAATCACCTACAACTAGTGAGTTTGCCTTATGTGATAAGAGACTACCCACTTAAATATTTATGTCATTGCGACTTGCTGCTCTACTCTTTCAGGTATTTGTCTGGAGCATGTCTGTCAGTGGAGATGGGGCATCTTCCATGAGTATGATAGGAAAGTATGTATGCTCCTCAATGCTTCTTCACCCTGTCTGGGCAACCAGCGAGCTCCATACCCGAAGCTGTCTAGTTGTGTCGGCAAAGGACAAAGCTCAAATCTTAAAAAAACAAGTGAGAAGCAGACTACAGTAAATGGGATCTAGCCCGTTAGTAATGTAATTAGACATCTTTGACTCAGAATGAGCTCATGGGCAACATAAACCCATGTCTGTTTGGAGCCTAACGCATAGGTATCTTTACTGCGTGGATAATGATCTGTTACTGGGGAGTAGTAGACGAATGAGGTTTATAGTGATCCCTAATTGTGGGTAAAAACTTAGAGTGGTTGCTGGTTGTAATAATTGTGATATTTTATACAGTTGTGTGACTAATTTGGCCTCAAATTGTTTTAGCTTAAGTAGTTTTGTTTTCATTGCATTATGTATTTTTTTCTATTTAGTTGCCTAATGTAGTTAACAAAATAGATACAAATGGAAACCTTCACAGACCAGATGTTTCTTTCCTAGACTGCAAAGACCGCAGGGCACATTGAAGACAACTTAATAAGCCTAACACAGTGGTGGTCCAACAGAACTTGCCCATTTTAGTTGTTATAATGCCCTAGTCCCATAGGCTTCACTGAAAAGCTCAAACTTGTACTTCTAGTTCATAAAATTGCTAAAATATTTTGGAACTTTTGAAGCTGGTTTGTAAACACTTGTGAAATCAGCCGAATACAGACACTAGCATAGAGTAAGTAATTTAACATGAGTCAGACTGCCATTTTGATGGCTCAAAATACATCCATATCACAACCTGTGGGCTTGCTGTAGGACCTAAGAGTCATCTTATACTTTTCTGTATAGGACTTGGCATGGTGTTGAAACAGACACACATTGCCAGCTACTTTGGTAGAGCTTGCCATACAGAGTTGTGATGAGGGTGGTAGTAGGAAGGAGTAGAACAGTGAAGAAATACATGTTTCCTAACAGCTCATGTGGTGGTCATGTGGAGAACTGGATACCTTGTCGGTCCTTGGACTGCTTAGTCTCACACAACCAGTGTGTTATGTGGCACCATCAGCACATCCGAGGGCTGTGGACTATCCCTGCTGTGGATGCACCATCTGCCTCAGCGAGCAATGGAATGAGCTTGGAAGCTCGCAGGTGCCATAGCCTGGGATCAGCCACAGTCTTGAATATGGCTGCAACCAGAAGTAAGTTCAGAGAGGCTGTGACAGCTTCGGGGGAAGAGACATTTGAGGGTGGGACACTGGACAGAGGAAGAAGGAAAAGAAGGCAGGCAGAAGACAGAGACAACAGTACAGGGCTATATCAGAAAAGGACCAGTGGAGAGAAATGCAACATGAAGGTGGTACCTACCCTGAAATAAAAAAGGGAAGGGCAGAGGAAGGTAGGAATTTGTAAAGAGGGGTAGAGAGATGTAAAAAATAAACAAAAAAATGTGGGGAGGGACATACACGATAGAGAAGACCAAGAAAAATTTGTATTGTTCAAGGCAGTGCTAGCCAGGCTGAGGAAGGGCTGTGGAAATAAGGTCTTGCCCAGAATGTTCCGAGTGGGTTTTAAGAATGGCTGTATGTCTTCAAAGGAGAATTTGTATTCTAGCTGCCTTTGATGTCTGCATGATCATGCACTGTCCAAGTAAGCCTCAGGAACATGCCAGAGAGATTTTACAACCCAGGAATTGGACAACCATTCCTGTCTTTTAATGTGATAGCCATAAACAAGTATTAAGTGTGGGAACAATAAAATAATAATAAAAAGGAGATGAAGAATACAGTACATGTTCCCTTCTCCCATCAAAAAAATAATATCTTTGTTGGAAAGTAGACTTTTTCCAGCAGACTGCAATGATAAATAGGAATGGCTGTAGTTAAAATAAAAATAGGTATTGTTGTGGTTTTACTCCAGCCGTTGGCTGGGCACCACATAAATGCTCGGTCAGTTTCCCTCATTGGAAAAGGGGGAGAGAATCGGAAGAGGGAAAGTGAGAAAACTCGTGGGTTCAGATACAAGAGTTTAATAAGTGAAGCAAAAGCCACGTGCACAAGCAATGCAAAACAAGGAATTAATTCACCGCTCCCCATGGCAGGCAGGGGTTCAGCCATCCCCAGGACAGCAGGGCTCCATCGTGCGTAATGGGTACTTGGGAAGACAAACGCCATCACTCCGAACGCTGCTGCCCCCCCTTCTTCTTCCTCCCAAGGCTCTTATAAACCGAGCATGACGCCATATGGTACGGAATGTCCCTTTGGTCAGTTGGGGTCAGCTGCCCTGTCTGTCCCCTCCCAACTCCCTGCACACCCCCAGCCATCCCGCCGGCGGGGCGGTGCGAGAAGCAGAAAAGGCCTTGGCTCTGTGTAAGCATCGCTCAACAACAGCAAAAACATCTCTCCACTATCAGTGCTGCTTCCAGTGCAAATCCAAAACACAGCCCCATACTGACTTTCTTGAAGAAAATTAACTCTCTCTCAGCTGAAACCAGGACAGGTATAAGAATAGCAGATCTGGTTCTTTGTAGTCCAGTTGGAAAAAACTCTAATTTGAAAACTGGACACATGACGATGGCAAAGCACACTAACTTGATAACTCACAGGCTCTACAGGTGGACCAACTATGGAGTTATGAGACCCAATAAAAATAATGTTTGGACAGATATTAAGTCCATAAAATGATGGCAGCCAGGCACACAGTGTAATACGGTACAGATGTAGGTGTATCGCTCTGAACAGTTTGCACTCTGTTTCAACAATAACAGTGTGTGATGTTTCCAGTACCCGCCACCAGCCATATGAGAGAATAAGTTATCCAGCTGTTTTCAATACAAACCACACCATCCTAAAATCAATTGATATTTCATACTCTCTGTATTCTTCTTTCCTGCACATGCAGGAAGTATTAATGGTGACATGATTGTATGTTACTGCAGTTTAACAAAACGATCAGGAAGACAAGCTATGTTAGCAACATTATTCAGACATTTAATAGCATTTATCCTTTTAACTTCATTATAGTGCAATGCCCCAAGGCCCAAAGAGAGTTATTTTTAACATGACTTCAGACAGAAAGGAGTAACTTCTCATGTGGGCATCCACTGGCCCCTTTGCAGAGATATATTACCGAGGCTCCAGGGTACAAAAACAAGAGGCTGCCGCTCCTGTCTCGCCTCTGCCCTCACTCTTCCTTGCAGCCACTCCATGTGGTCAGTACTCTCCGGTTTCTCCCTAAGGTCAGGAACTAAAGTCCCTGGCCCTGAGGCCTTCACAGCTGTTACCGCTCTCCAGATGTCAGCACTTGCCTGTCCCTTGTCCCTCCTGCTTCTCAAAAAAACCCCCAAATCTATTTAAACTCGCATCTTCTCCCATGTCCCCCTTCAGAACACAGTACCAGTCGCCCTGAGAAACTGAGCATGTGCGTGCACGTAAGTGTATGTGCACGTGCAAAAAAACCCAACCCTTTTCTCGGTGAGTATCCCCCCTCCTCTTCCCAGCATCAGGAGAGGGAATGAAGAGAAGGAACCAGAGACCTTTTCCCCTCTTGCACAAGCAGAGCCGTTGGATGCCATCAGATACTGGTGATCCTGTTAGGGCCACACAGTACAGTGCCCCAAGTTACCTCCCTGTCCCCACAAATCACCAGCCCCACCAACACTGTTCCTCACTTCAGGGAGAGCAAAGCTTCCAGACAGCACTGTTACTGCTCTGGAGCAAACCACTGATGATATTTAATCATGTTTATAGATCTGATTGCATACTACCTTGTTCTATTTTTGTTTCTCTTCTCCCCTTTAACAATTTAATTTGCTGTTTTTTCCCTTCTGTTTCCTCTACACTTCTTCATCACCCTTTGAGTTTTCAACCCTTCGTCCCTCAGTTCCTGTTCTCATGTTTTCCTTTGTTCAAGTACTTTGTTACCTCAACTCTTTTCTCTTTTGTCACCCCCTTCACTTCTCCTCATCCCTAAATACATCACAAATCTTTGTTTATTTATTTGGTGCTGAGGTTGGCTGATGGCTTTTCTGTAATCACAGCCACCAGTCCCAGCAGTCACTCTTTTGCTCTTGTGTCCTTTCCTTCCTCTTAATTTCTTTTCAACATGAAGCATGCATTTTAGTACTGATATATTCACACCTTTTCAGCTCTTGGATGAGGTAAAACAGACATGCCCCTCTGCTCTCAAAAGACCTGCTCCGTGCTTTCTCCTTTGTCTCTATAGCAACATTGACTTTTGGTGGCCTCTTTCATTTCAGTAATGCAAAGGATGAAGAGTGAAACCTGTCTTAGTATTTCCCTTCAAGGATACTTTTCTTGCTTGTTCTTTCTTTCAGCGATCTGCACTGAGTTATCTACTGTCTGTGCAAAGAACTCGGCAATTTTTTTCTGGCAGTGAAACTCTGTAGATGTTGCTCACAGACCTGTCTCCCCCTATTCTACCATGATTCTCCTGTGTGGACTTCTCAGCTATTTCCCATATTATACCTTGATAAAGCTGTAATTTTCATCTTTATCTGAAGCCATCCATGCTGTTCCTGGTTTTGTCCATCTTGTCACATGATTCTCACATGGATTCAACCCATCTCTATTCAGTGTGCCACTTTAACTGTCTTTCCCCTAGCATCTAGGTTAGCATTAGGTATTCTTGCATGGCCTCCTACAGCTGCTATCTAGCCTCATCTCTTACTACTTCAATGTATTCAATGTACTTCAAGTAAAAAAATCTTAGTGTCTATTGCTTTGCCCAGGCGATCATCATCTTCCCTCCATCCTCCATCCTTTTAAGGTTTCCCCCCTCATATTAAACATAAAAGGTGTTGGGGTTTTTTTTGTTTTGTTTTGTTTTGTTTTTAATTTAGAAAATGACAGGATCTCATATCGTTTTAAAACTCTATGTCAATCCTATCTAGAAAAAAAAGGAATATCACCCTGTCCCTCTAATCCTGCAACACACAGTCAACTGGCTAGTGCACCAACCAATTTATATTTTCAGCATACAAAACTTCCTTATTCTTCCAGTTCTGCACAATTATTTGTAACAGAAATTACCGTTGACACTGTAAGCTATTCACATTATACATTCATACCAAGTCTCTATTTCAGCTATTGGGAGACACACATACCTGCCAGCTGATCTCAATGCAATAATATCCCAGGTTTTATTACAACAGTGCCATAGCATCATTTAAAAAACCACTGTGTTTAAATGATGAGACAGGGAAAGAAGAAACCCCCAGAAGTTCAGGATGCCAACCTCTTCCATAGACTAGGACTGAACTTTCTCAGATCGCTCCACTGACTCCAGCACTGGTAGGGTTGTTGAGGGACAGCAGCACTTTTTCAAGCAGCAGACCTTCAGTCAGTGCTGTGCTGTATGAGCTAGTCTAAGGATATGTGTATGAGGCCCTATCACTCTCTGTCTTCTACTTTTTTTTCCCTTTGGCTATTATGAGTAATGACCTCTGTCTTCTCCCCAGCTGTTAAAAACCGAACACTTCAAATTCTTTGACATAGTCTCCTTGGCTGGGGTTCATCACACCTAATTCTGGCCAAGTAAAAATATGTTTTAATTATTAATTGAAATTATGCATTATATATAAAAATGCTATTACACAAGAAGCATTACAAAACATTACAAAAATGTTAAAAAATTCAAACAGTTAATTTTGACTATTCAAAAAATACAAATATCCCTCAAAATTTGCCTAATACACAACATTTTTTCATGTCAATATCAAGAAATCACTTTAAAAGAAAAATGTAACTGTCTGAGAACAAATGATTAACAGAGGATCATTCAGCTGGTTTACATACAACAGTAAACAACAGAGGGAACCAATATGATGGGAAAAATATGCCAAGTTGGCAGTATTTTACTGGTAAGTGTCCAAAAAGAGAAGGTGGGGCTTTTCCCCTCTTCCTGCTTCTGCTGTAACTGGGTGGCCACATATCATGACCCTGACAGCCTACATTGTTCATTTTGGTAAGAGCGTGACAGCATGTTGTCCTCGGGCTTTCATTGCACATTTGTTCCCGGCCAAGGCAGGTTGTGTATGAGCTCCCTACACACCTCTGCTCTGTCCCTCCCAGCTGAGTCAGAGAAGCTTAATGTGATGTGCACAGTGAGGACAACAGCACGATGGGCTAGTGAATGAGGGGGAGGGCAAAGAGAATGGTTGAGGACCCCACTGTAGAAAACCCCAGGGAAAAGCGCTGCAAAGGGCATCAGAGACCACCACATCACTGTGATGCAGGATAACGCTGAGGAAATGAGAGGATGAAACGTAACTCATGAGTGGGAAATAGCAGATGTTCTTCCTCAAGGGCATAAGCAGAACTATAATTACAGAAAGCAATGACATCCTATCAAGCAGAAGAGCATTAGATATGCAGCTGAGAACGCCACAAATAAATTGACAAGTATTATTATTTGCCTTTGCATAAAGTAAGAAAAGAAAAACGACACAGGAGCATCCCCAGACACAAGGAAATGGGCACAGGGCAGACAGGAGGGGCTAAGAACACAAAAAGAGAGAACGTTTTCTTTTATAAGGATAAAAGATGTCCAATAGCATATCAGTAGCAAATTTGAACACGGTGTACTTTAGACAGAAGAAAACTTTGTAAACCCTGGGTCAGTCCCCTGTGATTTAGTCATAATCTACCTGAATCACATTTTATGTAAAAGTAACCACCAGGTCACAGACGTGTTAGTGCAACCCCACTGCATTCAAGGGGAACATGCCTGTATGAAAGGCTACTTAAATGTATTTTTAAAGGATTAATCTCCGACACTACAGTAAATCAGTGTTAATGTGTTCAAGCACCTATCCCCATCTCAGCTAACCAAGCAAGAAACATCCCCATAATAAATTAACCAGATGTGAAACTGTAGAGTTGAATTTTCATCATTTTTTGAATACCATATTCTTTTCACAAAAACTAACTCAAAAGGCACTCTTCCACTGGGTTTCACTATATCTATAAACACTTGAAAGTATTTTATTTAATTTCCTTTTTAATCGAAGTCCCTCTTTGATATCAAAATATTGCTATGAGACTGAAGTGGTACAATTCAGAGTAAATCTGTCCTCACCTCCTTAGACACACTTCAACTTTGGTGTAGATAGATCAGAGGTGGATACAAGCCTGAGGGTGCTCAAGTAGTCCCTGCTAGATCCATAAGTAAGCAGATGTGCATCCACCCTTTCCCACTCTACAGGTAAAACTGTTTGTCCTGTAGAACCTTCTTCCCTGGTATTAATATCGAGGGAAAAAAATTATCTTAACATTCAGAGCTGGCTTTGTTTGCAGGATGAGCATTAAATTTTATTTCCAAATCAAGTAAATTTGATATGGAGCCACTGAAGCCAGAGTAAAAAATTGTTTGAAAATATATGATTCCACTTGGAAAACTGATGAAGTTGTTACAAAAAGCATCAACATACTTAACAGATCTGCCTCTTCAGTGCATTTGGAGTAGTATCTTCAAACTTCTGTAGGCAAAGCTTGTTCGGTTTATGTTTTATTCTTTGTGGCATTGCAGGCTCAGCATAACTGTGGGAGAGGAAACTTGGCTGTTTCTCTCATCTTGCAAGGCATAAGTCAGTGCCGAGCTAAAAGGGTGAGCAGGTGACAAATGGGACCAAGGACCCTAAATCTGACCATCTGCTGCTGCTCCAAGAAACCAGTGCTGTTGACTGGGGGAGTGAAAATCATGATGGCTGGGTCTGGGGGAGCCAAAGGACATCAAACTTGTGCAAAGTTCCATGGACTGTGGCAGCGGTGCCAGGTGCTGGGCTGTATTCTGTTCTGTGAGTGTGTGTGTGCAGCACTGGTCACCTCAGCATGATCAGGATGCTCACTGCTTGGGTGCAATGTCTTTTGCTGGAGTGGACATCAGCACATAGAATCATTCAATCATTAACGTTGGAAAAGACCTCAAGGATCATCTAGTCCAACCGTTCCCCTACCACCTATTACCCACTAAACCATGTCCCTAAGTACCACATCCAACCTTTCCTTAAACACCCGCAGGGATGAGTGTTTAATGGGACATGCTCACAAAAACTTTGCAGGTGTACAAAACAGCCAATGAACGAGTGAACTGATAGACTTTGTGGCAAAATGATGGACTCACCAACAGAAAATGATATACATATTTCCAAGCAAACATATAGTCTTTAAATACCGTGAACAGCTAAGGCCATTATGCTGCTTTAGAGTCACACTTCAGAATAAACCTTTTTGACTCTGAGGTACAAAACCAGGTAATAACACAGGTTGTCTGAGCTGTATGGTAGCATTGGCCAAATGTCCTTAAGAACTGGTGAAGGCTGCTCGTATGCTTTGTTAACCTTCATGTACAAAAACATCCCCAAACAGCCCAAGGAGAAAAACAAACCTGGAGCTGTTGTTTACATTTCACTTCCCTGTCTATCTACCCTTTTTTGATGGGCAATTGACAAGTGCAACCCCCACCCCTCAAAAAACATCCATACAGACAAAGAAAAATCTCTAGTTCCATAAAGTATTAAATCTGCAAAGATTATCAAAACAATATCCTAAGGGGAGAGAAAATTTCACTGGCATTCTGTCAGCTGCCAATCATACATTTTTATTATCCTTGCCTGGCCTCTATAATTTGCCCTCCATATGGGTTAGGAGAGAAACTTTACTCTTTTTACTTTCTTTTTGGTTTATTTGTGAAATGGAAATTTTGTGTCCATATGATGATCCCTATGCACCTGGAATGTGGACAGCACATAGTGCAGTAGGACAGAAAAGCAAACAAAACATCCACAAACTAGAATCATTCTCAGATTCAAACACACCCATGAGTACCCGTGGTTACTCATTGTTCTTCTTCAGAATCCTCTACCCACTGATTTTTAAACTCACTTTAAGAATCCCTGTTTCTCACCTCCCAGACATTCAGAGGCAATGGCCGTACATTGCCAACTGGCTTCGCAGTGGAAAGAAAGGAAAGAAGTTAAGAAGCACCCATCTTTGCTAGAAAAGTTTTCCTTTTGTCATGTTATAATGTTCTGTAGAAAAAAAAAGTAATTAGAAAATATTTTGGAATTATGAAGGAGTATGTGAATGATTCAATATGTTAAGCTTGATTTTTTGTGTGAATGGCAGTCTTGGGCAAAGCCACCTTCACAGTATCAAGACACAAAGTTTTCTTCAACTGGAACTGTTATCCTGAGCTATACTGGAAATTTATTTCTCTGGCTTTAATGAAACCCTAACGTTGCTGACTGTTTTCCATTCATAGAGGGGAAATACATAGCAAAGCTTTTGCATAGGTCTAGAGTGTACAGCAGAAATAACGTGGAAACATACTGTAAAAATCTGTTCACAATATATTCGCTGCATTTTAGCCAAAAGCCTCTGCCAAGAGTTAATGCTTCTTTGTTTTAAAAAAGTGTTTTAAAAGAAAATAGATATGCAAATTGTGGATTTCTTCTTGGCAAATTATATTTTTAAAAGCAGAGTTGGCAAGTTATGTTGCCTCTAGAGACTTTGCATCCAATGTTTGGTTGTTATTAAAAAGAATTTAGTAGTTTAATCCTGGTCTCCAGTTGTCAACATCACAAAGTCATCATGCAGCCCCAAACTATTGCAGTCTGTGGTTAAAAGGAGCACAGAAGTGAAAGTTCAGAGGTGGTATTATTATAGGTCACAACTGACATGGCAGGTACTGGGGCAGAATTACACACACGGGAGATTGAGTAACATCTGCTCACATTTCGTGTTCCTCAGGTCCCTGTTATTGGTTTTGCTCTTTAACGAGCCCTGAAGTCACCCATTAAAAAGGCAAAACACAGCTTAGGGAAGCTAAAAGCAAGACAGCTTTGCTTTATTCCACAATGAACAGAAATGCCCTGATTTCCTACTTTATGATGACTCACCATAAGTTCTTCTTCTGATGACCATTGCAGTACTTCTGAGGTCTCCAAGCTGTCAGTGTCCATAACTCTGCTGCTGCTCTTAGTCCTTCCCACCCTCAACTTTTCTGCTGTGCTGGCAGGGTGAAAGGTTCTTCCTTCCCTTTTCCCCTCAGACTGTTTTCCTGTCCTTCTGCAAATTTCCTTCTGCAAATTCCACCCCATTAACCTGCTTCAACTGGCTATTTCAGTGTCTGCCTTCCCTATCCCTCAGTGCCCATGGAGAACACCTACAGCTCTCCCCCACTTCACATCTGTATTTGCCTAATCCTGTGCTTACATATTCCCTGCAAATGCAGTCCTACCCACAGAGTATTAATTCCTCTCCGTGATTTCTGTGCATGTCTGTTGAGCAGTCCCGATTGACAGACCTGCTTGGAACCACTCAAACCTCTGACAGCAAAAGTTATTAATAGGTTAGATTGGACAACTGATATAAATTCCATTGGAACAGTATTTAAAAGCTTTTATTATGGTATATCTAAAAACTCAAGATTGTGTGATGGAGTCATGCTTCTTTGGAGATTAACACCTTGTAGTGGATATTTATCATCATAATTTCAGTCAGTAGCTGGCTGCTTTCTGTAAAATATGGTTGTCAACTGCATGTTAATGTGAGCTATCTGTTCTGGAGAACAGATACAGTTTGTCTGATATTTGCAAATTACTTTATCAGGCACAAAGAAGTGCATCACATTTCTACGGGTAAGGATCCACCAGAATTATTGTCAAACATCTAGTTTGCCAAAGACGTGGTAGTTATTTCCAAAACCCTGAGGAAAGTTATGAGTCTAGAAGTTCAGAATCATCCTCCAAAGCACAGTCCAAAAATCTGAGGAAGGGGGAAAATAGGATCATGTGTGAACCCTCTGACATACCTCAGGTAAAGAGGAACATATAAAAGTTTGTGCACAACACAGACTGAAGAGTCTTTCCTGTAAATGCCTTCCGAAGTGTGCACAACCAGTCTCCGGTGCTATGGGTTACAAGAGCACCTACACCTACCCAGCTAGGTATGGAGAGGAAGTCAGGTCTCCTGGGTTTGATCTTGTAGGTGAACATGATTTTACGTTCTGTCACCTGCATCCCTGTAAACCTTTGTAACACTATTTTGGATTTCATAAATAAATAAACTTTACTAGGCTCAAGCTAACTACAGTACGTTAACAGTAGGGCATCCCGTTAATAACACGGTGTACCAAAATATTTTTCCAAGGTGCCCAAAGGGTAAGAATGGTCATCTCCACAAGACTGGAGCTAATTTAAAAGTTAGTAACACTGAGATCAGGATGGAATAAACATCTTCTAGTTACCAAAGCCAGTGAGAAAAGCTCCTTGGTACACAGCTGGACATCCCAAGGGTTGGAAGGGAATTTATAACTGCCTCACATGGGTTTTTTTAGAATTTTAAATAAAAATCACTTCTGTAAATCGGTAAGAATGAACACAAACTCACTGCATCTTTTCATAAGCACAAGGTGCCGCGAAGTGCTTATTAAAGCTGCAAAAGCTTGAAGCATGCTGGGAGATCCTCTGCCAGATGTATGTGTCCCTTACCCCATCTAGCCTTCCGTACATTTTTTTTTGTTTACAAGCCATCCATATGGCAGCACCATTAAACATGTCATAAAAAGGCTACTCAAGTGATTGTCTTGTTACTCTAATGAAATTACATGTTTTTTAAAACCTTGCCATTCCAACTGCCGTATGTTATGAAAACTCAAACCTATTGGGATGCCATTTCATGTAAAGTTTAAGTGCCTCGCTGGTGAATATAATTAACCATAATAGCATTTTATTAGCTTTAGTTATGACTGCAACTAAAATAACACTTTGCAAGTCATGCCAACACACATAAAAGAGAAAGCAAGCACAATGCATCAGCTAGGAAGGAGACAGCTACTCCTAGCAATTGCCCTCCTGTCTGGCCTAGCCAGCAGGGGTAGAGGATAATCCTTAAAAATTGCTGCTATAGGGCATAACCGTTGCCATCAGGAGGAGAGCGAGGCAGGGGGTTACTGTTGAGGAGTGCTGAGGGAAGCCAAAAGCCAGACTGAACTGCAGGAGGAACATGCTGGTGAACTACATGGTAAGAGAAAGCTATGGCTGCTGCATGATGAAAAAAAAGGTTTCTTGGTCAATTTTGCAGACTTGGCTTCTTATCACTGGAAGAAGATGAAGTGTTAAAACTAGATGCTCAGCTGGCACTTAGAGGATGGTGGTATCTAGGAGGAAGATCATGTCATACAGCTGCAGACAGTACCCTCTCCAAACGGCAGAGCTGGCCCAATCATTGCTATCAAAAATCCAGAAGGTTAGGTTTTCTTTGGGTCTTCAAAGTAATCTGAGCATCCTGACACATCTGATCCCCTGCATCCCACCCAGATCACAGCTAGGAGAAGACAAAGAGTACAGAGAAAGACAGGATGTTAATACTTAAAGAGGGGATGAGGGTAGGAGGGCCAAGCTACTCTCCATCATATGGGAGAAGTCGTGGCAGTTCAGTGAAGTTCCCACTGACTGGAAAAGGGGAAACACAACCCCCATTTATAAAAAGGGAAAAAAGGAAGACCAGGGGAACTACAGGCTGGTCAGCCTCACCTCTGTGTCCAGCAAGATCATGGAGCAGATCCTCCTGGAGACTACACTCAGGCACAAGGAAAACAAGGAGATGACTGGTGACAGCCAACATGGCTTCACTAAGGGCAAATTGTGCCTGACAAGGTCTATGATGGGGTTACAGCATTGTTGAACAAAAGTAAAGAAAATGGTGTCATCTACCTGGACTTGTGGAAGGCATTTGACACTGTCCCACACGACATCCTTGTCTCTAAAATGGAGAGACATGGATTTGATGGATGGACCACTTGGTGGATAAGGAACTGGCCAGATGGTCACACTCAAAGAGTTGTGGTCAATGGCTCAGTGTCCAAGTGGACATCAGTGGCGAGTGGCATTCCTCAGGAGTCGCTACTGGTACCAGCAATGTTTAACATCTTTGTCGGCAACATGGACAGTGGGATTGAGTGCACCCTCAGCAAGTTTGCTGACAACACCAAGCTGTGTGGTGCGGTCAACACGCTGGAGGGAAGGGATGTCATGCAGAGGGACCTTGACAGGCTAGAGAGGTAGGCCTGCAAACAAACTGCATGAAGTTCAACAAGGCCAAGTGCAAGGTCCTCCACATGGGTTGGTGCATTTCCAAGCACAACTACAGGCTGGGTGGAGAATGGATTGAGAGCAGCCCTGAGGAGAAGGACTTGGGGGTGCTGGTTGATGAAAAGCTCAACATGAGCCAGCAGTGTGCGCTGGCAGCACAGAAAGCCAACCATGTCCTGGGTTGCATCAAAAACAGTTTGGCCAACAGGTCAGGAGAGACGAATCTGCCCCTCTACTCTGCTCTTGGGAGACCCCACCTGGAGTACTGCATCCGGCTCTGGGGATTCCAGCACAAGGGGGACATGACGCTGCTGAAGCAAGTCCAGAGGAGGGCTACAAAGTTGATCAGATGGATGGAGCACCTCTCCTATGAGGACAGGCTGAGGGATTTTGGCTTGTTCAGGCTGGAGAAGAGAAGGCTCTGGGGAGACCTCATAACAGCCTTCCAGTACCTAAAGGGGCCTACAGGAAAGCTGGTGAGGGGCTGTTTACAAGGGCAAGGAGTGATAGGACAAGGGGGATTGGATTTAAGCTGAAGGAGGGGAGATATCACATATTAGAAGAAATTTCCGAGGAGGGTGGTGAGGTACTGGAACAGGTGGCCCAGAGAAGCTGTGGAGGTTCCATCCCTGGCAGTGTTCAAGGCCAGGTTGAATGGGGCTTTGGGCAACCTGGTCTAGTGTTGGGTGTCCCTGCCCATGGCAGGGGAGTTGGAACTAGATAATCCCTTCCAACCCAAACCGGTCTACGATTCTATGATTCCATGAAAAAGCAGGCAAGGTAGAACAAATGGAAGACGAGTGAAATGCTTGCACAGGCACAAGCAGCTACACAAGAGGAGAGCAAACATTCAGAAACAAAAAAGCTCTGTGCGCTACTGCTGGCGTCCACAAGTCGCTACTGAGTCTGCTGAAGCTAGTTACGACTTGTGTGTACATAGGAACTGTAAGACTATATGTGAGTGGTGTCTTACTGCCTAGGAAAGAGCTACAAAAAACTGGGATGGATCCCATTATACTGTTCTGAACCTGGGAATACCCCAGAAAATAGACTTTTGGCTGTACCTGCCCACTTCCCCCCCCTTCACTTCCTTGTGACCCTTTCCCACCTTCTCTAGTACCCACTGTAACTTACTACCATCATCACAGGTCTGTTTCTGTTTAGCTAGTTGCTATTAGTGAAAAACAACAAAAATGACAACAAAAACTGCTTGAAACACTGGAGATAGACTGCACATGGTAAAAGGAAGAAAGATCTTGGCTGAAATCACCTCTCACCTCTTTCAAAATGCTATTTTAACAAAATAAATTTGCTAGTGAATAATATAATGAAATACAAAGCTAATCAAGGAAAAAAATGTACTTTTATAACTGTTTTAAGTAGGCAAGTTTAGCTTTTACATCATGCGGAGGGGTGCTATTCACTTGAATGAGTCTTAACCTTTCTTTAGGGTGGTGAAGCATGTAGTGGAAGAACTTGGTGTTAACCTTTGATCATGTTAATTATCAGAGCAATGTTTTATCTTTATATATGTTCAAAACACAGAAAAAAGAAATAAAGATATTGATCTTTTGAAACCTGGTTTATATAGTATAGCATTGCAATTAGATAGAATCCTGCTGCTAAAGACTTCACAGTTGACAAAAATATTTTAGTTAAAAGGCAATAGACAAAAAGGCAGCAGATGAGGGACCACTAGCCACTTGGATGGATGAGTATCTGAGACATTTACTTTCTTGTAATTCATTCAGTATTACAGCAGATTTGGGAACTGAACCCAGATGTCTTGATTTCCAATCCTACAGTGGAAAAGTTGGCGTTATTTTGCATCTGTTTATCCCCTTTAATAAGTCTTTCTGTCATCATAATGTTCCTGGGGAATAACAGGAATCAGACCTACGTGATGTTGTCCAAGAGCTACAAGTTTCTCCAAAATTGTTAGTGTGTTTGCCTTCAGATTCAAAGAGGATATTACTGTCTGTCATGTTTTCTGTGTGCCAGTGTGACTGAATATCCCAGCATGTACATGGCACCATCTACACATGACATAAAGGGAGATCAGAGCTTCAGTCTGCTCAGCCTTTCTTCCCTTTCCTGCTGCCTCTCTTCCTGCAGCTCACTATGGTATTTTAAAACAAGCCACTTCGATCTGAAATCCAGTTTTATGTGGCCTGGCTGCTATCAGTACTTCTCCGTGGTGTGCAACAAATTTTGTAGAGCTGTCATTTCAAAGACCTCATTTCATCTGAAGCTTGATGCCATCCAACTTCCTCACTCATAAATCAACCAGAAGCTTCCCTGACTCTCCTGACACCATTCACTGGCTACTCATCCAAGACAGGGCATCATTCAGGAGTCCACCACTGCATTAACAGCCTTTGACCTTTTTGCTGTGCTTTGTCCACTGTGATTATTTGCTCTTTGTATTAGCTTAACCAGGATCAGCTGACGTGGTGGTAATGTTGATGAATTCATCTTCAAAGTCTGCTGACATTTCTTCACTTTTGAATGATTATGGTATAAGAAACCATGCCCTGCAAGCTCTGTATCTTGTCATCATGTGTTTTAAAACTCCTCTGCAAATTATCATGGAGTGAAGACTAATAAATTTTAGAGGAGAAGGAGACAAAACAACTCTGAGATTCTTACGAACAATTAATTCCACTTGAGAGGCACAAAGACAAAGGATTTGCACTGTTGCTTTGAAGTAGCATCGTGACTTTTAAATCCATAATCTGTGTGATTTGGTGTTCTATGCACCCCAAAATCACTGCTTGCAACCCTTTCAAGCACACAGCAACAAGACCCTTAAAGCATCAGAAAGACCAAGACCTTTCCTGAGACCTTGCGGACATCAGACTTGAGTTCTACTCCCCTTTCTCTCCTCAACCTCTTACCTAGCTTTTGCATCTTAAGCATGTGTTTTTTTCAGCCACATTTTCTGTCCTGTCCACTGAGATAGAAATCTCTCTATGTCAGACTCTGACTGACGTATCCTAAGCAGTGGTCTCATCTGGACTGCAGACTGACATCATGACAGATCAAAGCAGACGATTGATGCATTGGTCATAGACCTGTCACAAGTGGAGCCCTTTATTTCTGTTGATGGGTTTGTTCTTCAAAAGTGGTCACTAGCTAAGCTGGGGAACATTTTTCAGAAGGAGGTTTCAACAGACAAGATACTTCAACTTTTCAGTATTTTTTGTTACAATATTCATTATTTATAACATGTGACTGGTTATTCAATCAAGTGGTACTGTCAAAATTTCCTACCTGGATGAAAAATCTTTAAAGAAAAGAATAAGGAGCCTATTGTATAATTTGTATATAATTTGTATATAATTTCTCTATCTTGTTTTGATCAAATGCTCCTACCTTTCTAAGGTCCTGTCTCCTGTCCACCTCTCTTAAGACCAGATGACACACTGGAATAAGTGGTGCCCGCATCCTTCAAGCAGCTGGGAACTTTGTATGGCCTCATGGAGAAATCTGGGCAGAATATTTCTGACAAAGTACAACGTCTACCAAATATAACTAGTAAAGGATGCGTGACTTTGAAATACAATCAAAGATTAAAAGAAGGGGTACAGCAGACATTTTAACACATATATATGTTTCATGTTTTTGGCTTTGGCATTGCTCAGCCTTGAAATTTGGAAAGAAAACTTTTAAACATACATTGCAAAAATCTACTCTTCCATTCTCTCTGTGCTCTATGGCTTTTCTTCAGTCACTCAGAGCATCATTGCAGAATCTCTGTAAGACCTCCAAACGGGGTCTCATATTTACATCTACGGTACCTTCAAAGACTCCTTGTACATTCAGGCTTTTTTCTTCCGTAAGTAGCTAAATTCATGAAGTCCCTGTCAGCTATATCATTCTAAATTTCCAGATCTTCCCCTAATTACCACTCCTGACAATTCTGCTAGAAACATTTCTCTCTGCAATACATGTATTTGCTTCTGCACTGCACTGCGATTTTTGATTGAAGTTTCTTTAAAGTATATTCTTAAACACACTGAATTTCACACAAGGCATGAGGGGGGTTTATCATTAAGTTAATAATGGTAGCATTAAACACTTATATATTAAAGTATTTAGAATGCCACAGTGTGAGGTTTTTTTTGTAAATACTATTCACAAAAACCCCTGGATTTCAGTTTCTCTGTTTTATATAGAATAACTACAAGGAAAGGAGCAAAAGAATGTTCTTACATTAAACACAGAAGAATATTTTACAGTAGTATTGCTTTCAATATTGAATTCATGCATAATAGGGCATGTAATCTCATAAATGTTTTGTTTAACAGATGATAATGTAAAACAGACAGAAATAATGTCCTCTGCCTATTGTCAAGCATTTAAATTGGATCTCTACTTATTGTTATATCTTAGGGTCTATGTCTTTAGTGCTCATCCAGAACACATCTCAAGTTTCATTACTTTCTCCTTTCTTCCTATAGCCTTCCTCCTCCTCCTTCCATCCAATCCTACAGACTTTTTACCCTTATCTTCAGCCAATTCCCATCCATTCTCCTCCTTTGCAGCAATCCGCCTGTTCTGGCTTCGACTCAAGTGAGTCATGAGCTAAAACATCTCATCTGCAAGCCCCATTTTTCCAGGAATCTTTCCCTGGCTATTCTCCTCCCTAGCATTCTCCACTGTCATCTTCCTGAAATTCATGTGGTGCCTCAAGTTGCCTTTTGATAGTGAGGGTTGAAATTGGAAAACATTTCTGCAGAGGGACAGATCTGCACAAAATGGGGTATAAAATACTTAAAACATGTCATTCTTGCATTTCCTTCCTCTTTCATCTCTAAGCCCTCTTGAAGATACCTATGACATTATACTGTAAAATGACTATAGATGTTATAATTTAGACATTTATATACCTACAAGCCCTACGAAATCTATTGGAAAACATTTCCTTTCCTTTCCTTTCCTTTCCTTTCCTTTCCTTTCCTTTCCTTTCCTTTCCTTTCCTTTCCTTTCCTTTCCTTTCCTTTCCTTTCCTTTCCTTCCCTTCCCTTCCCTTTCCCTTCCCTTTCCCTTCCCTTTCCCTTTCCTTCCCTTTCCTTTTTTTCTCTTTCTGTGAAAATGATTGAATTTTCCTAGCCACAGACAAGCTAAGTGGCTACAACTCCATTTATATTGAGGTATAAGCTCACTTCTCTTACTAAACCTCTAGTGACAGGACTTAATTCTCAAAAAGACAAGCCAGTTAAGGTTTTCGTAACAGTGGAAATGCCACTGGATATTTCCTTTTTTTAAGAAAAGTGATATTATTTAAAAATTAAATGGAAAATCATTACCACTGCTTTCAACCTCATTTGGCGAGCGGTAACAAAAATGCCCAAACCAAACAAACTGGAAGATTTGTGATGTGTCTGTATATTACATAAGAATCTTCATAGTGATATGAGTCAGAGTCAGGATTTAAATTCACATTTAGTGTTTTTAAAGAGAACCAATGTCCTTTTTAAATTTCATGGTAAAAGACATCTTTACAAGTTTCACAGTTTCTCCATGAATAATAATGTCACTGCAAATCTGGGAACTGGTCTAATATCATTAATGCCAGTGGGAAAACTCCAGCTATATTTAGTGGGAACAGGTTCAGCCCCAAAATTCGCTGTAGCCTTGTCTACAAGCTGCCGTCAGTAGACTGTTCATTATTTCAGTTTATTCTAATTTTCAGTATTTTTTCACATCAGTCTTAGTAACTTTTCTGTAATTCTCAGGCTATACCGATGAGACAAGGTTTCAAAGCTTGGCTTTCTTATACCATTAATAAGCACATCAAACCACGCATCTGTAAGTTTTGCAGCCGTATTAATGGTATATACTGGCAAACAAGGAATGATGGTGGCTGACAAAAGGTCAGTGTAAAGAGATGGCAAAATAAAAATTATAGGAAGAAAAACCCTATAAGGAAGGACATTTTTTTTCCTTGGGTAAAAGAAATCAATCTCAAAGAAAGATAAAAGACCGGCTTTTTAAAAAACTTAGGATGCAACAATTGTTTCTCCAAATATATCAAAGTCTGTGCCATGAAGCATGACATACCATGTGACCAAGGTATTCCAACTCTGTCATCCAGATATTGAAAGTACTAGTCCTTATACTTGCCTGCTTGCCTGCAGTTATGGGACCATACATTTATCTTGTGAAACACTGTTTAACAGATAGCACCTTTTACCCTGGAGGTGAACTAACTTGTAAAAGAAAGAGAAGAAGAAGGTGACATGTACATCAACAATGAAATAATCCCAGTTGTGTTTTGGGAGTATTTTAATTAAAAAGAAATATAAATATATAACTATAAATGTATATGATGGTGATGTGTGTGAAATAATATATTCACAATCTAAGGCTGGGCTGCTTTTGCCTTTCACTGTAAACTCAAAGTGGCTCACTTAATTTCCTAGAAAATTTCTTCATTTATGTGAATATTTCGAAGCAGAAATACACTCATTTTCCAGGGAAAGTAAAATGATGTGTAATCAAAACCACACGTATTTCTGAAAGGAAACTGGCTCATTTTTAGAATGAAAATATGTCTTGTGTTAGGGAAGTGTGATCATTCTTGATTTTGTGACTTCCACAACGCGAAAACTCCAAACCCCCAAATCCTATTTATGAAACAGAAAGAATAGGAATTTCCATACTGGATCAAACCAGAGGCCTGGGTAGTTCAATATCCTGTTTGTCACTACCCGAGAGAGCAGCTTCAGAAGAGAGCATGAGAACTCCCTCAGGGAGCTCGTCTGACACAGTCTATCCCATCCAGATAATTTCTAAGGGTAATTCTAACTTCTAAAGTTGGAAAATGATATAAGGTCTTAAATTAAGAGCTTTAGTATAAGTTTCAGAAATTTAATATAACTTGCAAGACTTCTGTTGAAGGCATTTTTGTATACTTTTGCTATCGTAAGGTTATAAGTCACCCTTGCTTAATTTGTTAGTAGTGAAATGTGTGTGGGCACATATATTATCTTAAGATTTGTAAGAAAAAGTTGCCAGAAATTACTCTAATAATCTCAATATCTGCAACTAATTCAAACATTTTGCTCATTTCTATTCATGTCTCCAAAATATTCAGAGAACAAAAAAAAAAAAAAAGAAACAAAAAATTAAGAATAGGGAGAAAAATATTCCCTGGTCAACAGTTAAGCGATTAAACCAACCCCCATGTAGTGGGGGTGCAGCTATGTGGTGCATGAATGAGTGGGGACGGCGAGCGGTGCTGGAGCGGTTGTGCCATAGGGCAGAGACGAAGAGATGCTCAGTGGGACGGGGTGATGCTACGTTGCTGCTCTGGCAATTGCAAGCTGAAGAACATCAGCGACTGGCAGTGAAGCATTAACCACGACGGCCTACCTGCAAGTGGCCTGATGCTAATGCGAAATGGCAGCTGAGAGCAGCTCCATACAACTTTCTCAGCCTCCCTAAGTAATTGGTAACCTCTGAACCCTGCTCACATGAGTAGTTGGGGAGAGCTGCTCCCAGTTAGGCAGAGAGGTCAAGCCAAAGCCTGATTGTCTGGACTTTTAAACATGTGACCTTCTTCCTCAAAACTTTCTTTCTCACACCTAAAGATCATGCCACTGGCCCCCAGAACTGCACTTTGATCGGTTCTTGGAGCACTTTGTTTACCCTGTGTGTTAAGCCCAGTCAAGTGTGCTTGAACTGTACAGTATCAATTTTTCCCAGGTCCTTTAAGTTTTGACAAAGAGGAACTAGCCTACCCTAGCAAACTTCTACCTTACTTAGTGCTGATCTTGGACTTCTACAAAACTGACAGTATCTCTAATCTAATCCTGATGTCTGCAATAAGGTTTAACACTTGGAACACCCAAATGAAGTTTAACCGGAGTAATTTACTGAACTTTTAGGTCCAGCATTTTTCTGGGGCATGTTCTGCCTTTTAATTGAGTATGACAATATCTTCTGATCAGCCCAGTGTTGTGAAAAGTGGAGTCAAAGCCTGATTCCAGGAGGCTACCAAGTACTACGGCATTCCCAGTCACACTTAGCATTGGACCATGCAAGCACTGAAGTTTTGCCAGGGCTTTTGAGAGGACAAATCAAGTCTTTGTTTATTAAACAGAAAAGTGGAAGAACGGAAGTCAATCTCTGTCTAGTTTTCATGGGCTTTAAATATTTTCACTTGGAAAAAAGCATCCAAATATTGTAGTTGCAACACAAAGTGATTACTCTCTGCTTCCACTGCCAACATTTTCTGGAAATACACCTCAGTGGATGATCATACTTCAGTTCCAGATAAAGCTTTCTCTAGCAGAAACTCTCTTGTTGCCCAGCATCCTCAACTCTGGCTCATATTAAATATCTAATTTCCTTTAATAATTAAGAAGACAGTTTGGAGGCAATTATTGTTATTTCCTTCCTACCTATTCATCTGCTCTACTATCAATTTATTTTCCTGCATTTTGATTTCTGTTTTGGTGGAAATCATTTCAAAGCAGTCCACTAATAAGCTGGCAATGGTCCTGCTCAGAGTGGTATTAAGAATAACCGTTCTGGCATTCTCTGATGATGAATTTCACATAGCAATCACTGGCAAGCCCTAAAATTGTTGCAAGTTTTACCACTATAAAAGGACATCTCGATACTCCAAAAATTTGGTACTCACTTAACCTAGTCACATTCTTTTACAGTTTAGAAAGCCAGCTGCCTTGCAGTGACCGTCAATTTTATTGTACAAATCAATTTGTCTCCACTGACGGAAAATAATTGCAAAGCAAACAAATTATCCATGGTACATTGAACCCTATTCACTCCGGGGACGCTGGGCTTACAGCTTGAGAAGATTTTCCTCTGCCTGTCTCAAAAAAGAGCTTTCTATTAAAAAAAAAAACTGAAAAGAACATTAGAAAAGCTTACTGCTCTTACTCTTACTGCTGCTGGAAAACTTCAGTATATTAATTTTGCATTTGTCTAGGCATTAAGATGCCATTTTGTGGAACTTTTCTGAGTATATTCAAACCCATGTCTATGATAGGGCTTTAAATACAAAGAGCACTGTTGTTGAAAGTGAAGGATTTGGAAGCTGCTGAAGGCTTATAAAGTCACTCAGGATCTTATGTAAAAGCAGAGTCCAGAGGCTTTTTATATAGGCCAATATCCACAGAGGGATTTAAACTCCTGAATAGACTGTAGGGTTGGAGTGCATTTACTCAAATTTCACTCTTCAAAACCATCACTTTCTCTTCATCTGCCACTGGAAACGTTTACATTCTGTCAACACGCCTAATGCCCCAGCAGTTTGTGCTGGGTGCGGGTCTGGCTGCCCAGCTTGGACGATGGAGAACATCAGCGCTGTCTGTACAAACTGTGGGTGCAGGTGTCATAGCTCAGCAAACACCTACCCACAACTAGGGTTCCTCAGTAAAGGTGGACAGCCCCTGGAGCTGGTCCCAGCTGGACTGCCCTTGCTTGAGCAACGCCACGTTCCTTCCTTCTCCCTCTGACATAACAAACACTGAAGTATTTTCATGAAAAGTAAAACGAAACTCATCCTCAGGAAGACTGTGAGACATAGGTTTCTTCAACTCCTCCATGTCCCTGTGAAGCCTCCCCCAGGACAGGACAGCCTCCAAGGTGGTGGTTCCAGCCAGCTCCTGGGAGGGTTGAGATGAGGCCAGCACCAAATCCCAGTAAGGCTTTGAAAAAAGAGGGAGTTACTTGTAGGGAAAGGGCTTCTCCTGAGCCCCAAGGAGAGGGAGGCACTTCATGCAGCTGGGAAAGTCGTAAGGCTGATAGAAGAAATACCTTGTGCCTTCAGCACTCCCTAAGGACTCAATAAGACCATTATTAAAATTTTGGGTTTTGGGAGCCAAGGTCATAGCATCTACTGTAAGTACAGATCACGAATGCCAGCTCACAATCCTAACTGAAGACGTCCAGCGTCAGACCATACAGTCTTTACAGGTTCTTGCCCCAAATTCAAGGAGAAGAGATCTCAGTGCCAGGCTTTGCAGTGCCCTCTGATATCCAGTGGGGAAAAAAAGAGTCCAGTGAAAATAATAATAATAATAATAATAATAATAATAATAATAATAATAATAATAATAATAATAATAATAATAATAACAACAACAACAACAACAACAACAACAACAACAACAACAACAACAACAACAACAACAACAACAACAACAATAAAATAAATGCTACTATATTTACTTTCATCTGCTTAGATTTCAGGTGATGAAGGTATGTCTTCTCTTCATTTGAAATACTTTCTCATTTTCCAATTCTAGCTCTGTGGACTATTTATTTATAACCAAAGTTCAGTGGTATGGTAGAAAAAAAACACCTGGGTACTCTCAGTGTTCTCTGCCATCAGTAAATTTCAAAAGAATAGGATCATTTTACTTATTTTAAAATAAAAATGAGAGCTATATAAGCAGGGCTACTGCTGGTGTTTCCAGCCTGTTCCAAAGATCACCTGGGTAGTAACTTCTTGTCCCAGTAAACCAGTCTTTGAGGCTGCATTTCAGTCCAAGTGTAACTATTTAATTTCACTGTCTCAGCATTTCAAATAGAGATGCCATCTGGTAAGAGATGTGGCAGTAAGCTGCATTTTTTTCCCCAAAGATGGCATCAAATACACTGTTTGATGAAATACATCCTACATGGCTTCTGTTTTTTAAAGGTGGGGTTTCTAAGAAATGAGTCCTGTGGTACCATTCTAAGTGAATATTAAAACCTACTGGACTGTTTTTCCTTATCATTTAGTGGAAAACTTTAGCAAAATTTATCAACTTGTATTGCTATAAATTTGTCAGGGTAGGTTGGAAGAGATCTCAAATTTTCTAAGCTGTGGAAATAGGCACTCATTATTAGAAAAAAGTTGTGAAATTACCTCCGCTGAGGAAATAGTTACAGTAAAAACCCTACTTCTTGTTTGACACTGTAAAACCTAGATGAAAGAGAAGCCTTAGGAAAGCTCTAAATGCACAAAATGAGGCATGGACTGGGGTAGAGCTTCCTTCTTAGGTGTCAAAACCAACAAACCTTTAGACAAACAGCAGCGAGAAGCCAGACTTCCTCCGTTCCAATGTTCATCAACCGTCTCAAGCTACTTACCAGACATGAAAGAAAAAGAGAAGCCAAGAAGTCAGTGGAGGGAGTTACAAAATACTTGGTAGCGTACAGCCTAAATTCTTTAACGACATTTTTAGTAAATGTTCTTGCTGCCAAATGCAGTTTGCTTCACCATCAGATCTGTCTCCATTAATAATGTGTAACTCCGCTTCGAAATGACTTCTGTAAAGCACTTTCTTAATAGCAGACATTGGCTTTGTGCACTGCTACAGAACTCAGTAGAACCTGATTTTTGTGAATCTATGGAGTTCTTTATCTGAATATTGCAATTTAAAACACCACCAAAACTATGAGAATTCCCAATAGAAATCCATCCCAAGAGAGAGGCTAATGTCAAATCATTGGAGACACATTTCTATGATCCTGACCTGAGAAGAACGTTGCCCAATCTAATCTATGATGGGAAAATATTTGAAACAGGGACAAATTTCTCATTGACCTCCTCTTCCCCCACTGAGCTCACATTCTTCACCTTCACTTCATAACTTTTCATGGAACCAGAAGAACAACACGTATTTTCTCCATATGTTTTTGCTTAACCTCTAGTTGCATTTGCAGAGAGGTTAACTTTCCAAATAAGAAGGGGCAAGAATATAAGCTCCACATTTGTATGAGAAATAAGAAAGGGTAAGAGTATAAGCATTCAGATGCTTGCAGTGGTAGAAGGCCTGAAAAAAAGGGAAAGATTTTCAAGAATACATTTTTCAGGAGATTTCCAGGAGATCCATCCTTCAACTGCTCCCCAAATAAAGTGAAATATTTTTGCCTATCTTCATCACGTGTCACTTTATATGTACTTTCTCTTGAAATTATGTGAAGTTTTGGAAATTAATATCTGGGAGGGAAAAAAAAATGTGTGAGGGAAAAAACAGACAAAAAAATACGTTTCACCCATTCATTAAAATCCCAGAAATGGTCCGTGAACCACCTTTATTATCACAGGAAGATAATACTAAATATATATGTTAAATTACAGATTAAATATCATAGAATAAAACTTGGTTCCCACTGGGCATTTTAGATGAACTTCTGTTAAAACATCAGATATTTCTCTCTCTCTTTCCGCATCTCATTTATCTGCTAAACACTAAAAACATTAATTATGTGGTTATTGTAACTTCATTATGCAAAATGAACGAAGACAAGCACTAAACTCAATCATGTATAAAGTAAACAAACCGCAAACAGGCAGATGGCACGTTTGGGACCTGACTCTGCCCTGTGAAGTCATTTACTCTTTTAAACTGAAAGAGCAACGTCTGCGTGGTCTTTGTCACTGGTTTAGCAAAATCATTTTAAAACCAGCTTTTTGCTCAGGCTGGTACAACCCCGCTTGCAATGGCCCTGCTTCACAGGCGCTGTACAGAAATTTGTGAAGCACGGCTCTCAGACCTACGCTGATTTACCATTCAGGTAACTCCTTTACCTCTAATGTGTTTCCTCCCAATTCCCACCTGCAACTCTGAGGGATAAGGAAGCCCATTGCACTCACTTAATATTTCATTAATTGCATTTTAAGTCCACGGTATAACCACGCACCGCCACTGGGAGGACAAAAGGAAACACTGTATTAAGATAATATTGATTCATTTAACCAGCATAAAATGAAGAAAAGGTCAAACTGGGGCAAAGCTGGTGCAGGAAATGCCTCCCTGGCAGTTAACTGTTGTGATGCAGCTTCCGACAACTGCAGGAAGGGCATGGGAAGAGACCCAACAACGCTCACAAAAGTGTGCCATTAGTCTGTTCTTTGGAGTCATCGGACTGCCTCGAATTGGGACTTGCCCCCTAGGCAATCATCACAATTAATTGGGCATGCAATTTGTCATAGACTAATTAAGTGGCTTCTACTGCGTTTATCACTGCTTGTAAAGTGAAGGAGCTCATTCTGGCTTTTTATTTGTATCACTGGCAAGGCAAGTTAAAGCACGTGGACGGATCACTTTGAGATGGGTGTTAGATTCCCAGCAAGTGAGCACTTGCATCCAGGAGAGAAAGGCAGTCCACGCCAGTGGTCTGGGGCAGATGGGTTTGCATTTGCAAGAGAATTAGGTCGCTTTCTGCAGGGAAAAAACCTTGATACGTGTGTGTGTGTGTGTGTGTACATGCATGCTCATGCAATTACCTCTACTCTCCACTGGGTTGTGGTCAACCACAATCAAAATTTGAGCGAGGGAGAAAGATCTCAAAAGAAAGAAATCCTGCTAAGGCTCCCACTGAGAAGGTGACTTCACAGTGAGTTTAGCCCTGTTAGGACATGATGGATCTTCTTCTTGAGAACTCTGCTTTGAGACACAGATCAGTAGGACACCAGACATCCTTGATTCTTGTGCTTACAGAGTTATGTGTGCTCACCACTGCTCCTTTGTGCTGTTACAACTTTCTGCTGCCACCAGAATATTTGCTTTGCTTATGCTGATCTGGGAGTCATTTTGCAGTTATTGCAAAAGATGCAATTTCAAAGGAAATCTCCTCTGAACCAGACTCCACATTTACAGCTATGTCACTTTTAAAGACAAGGCAGATCAGTGGGACGTTAGGTCATGGTGGGGTACAGTTGCTTCTGAAAGGTGTTTTTTCACTGGAAAGCTTTTGAGCAGAAGCTATGTTGGCTTATTCCTACTGACATTGCTAGATAAGGCAAGAGCATTCACATTTGGCTGCCTTTGCTGGTGCAACACATCCTACAATGTTGAGACGGTGTAGACATCCCAGTGTCCCCATGACTGTCTAAGGAAATAAGACCTGAGCCAGCTCTTTGACCCACCACTCCAAGATGAATGTTGATGTAGGCAGTCAGACACTTGAAAAGCTTCAGGGAAGTGTGTACAGTACTTTTTATTGTTTCATAGTTTAGATGTGTGGAATTGTCTACAGAGGAATTAATTACATAAGGTGATGAATGATGGAATAATATGAATCTAAATGATAAGAGGAAAAGAAAGTTCAGCATTTTTTCTGTGATTGGCATAAGAAAACAATCTGTTCCTCAGCAAGATAAGGCAGTTTAGCTACTTTATTTGATTATTAGGGCATCTTAGCAAATGCTTCTGAGTCCTTATAATGACTACTCCCATATGCCCCAAAGGGTTGTGTGTCTCTTAGTCTGTGCATTGCAAGCTTGACTTCATACACAGAAGATAAAGATTGCAAAAGCATTCCTCAACAAGGACACATTTCCTATTTGGTCCTCAGCTTCTCATTGTATTTCCCACCCACTTAACCACAACATTTATTTTTATAACCCAAACTGCCAGGAGCATGCCTGCACCACCCTTTTGCATTTTTAACACGGATTCAACAGAAGCAAACTGTCTTGTGTTAGACCAGGTTCAAATCTCTGCATTTAGCTCCCTGTTCAAAGAGATCTTCAGTCATCGTTTAGGGTAGAGGATGTATTTAATGGCATAGCTGTACTGCACACTACTATGTTGAGCGATGATAAGTTACCCAAGTTACCTTTAAGTCAAACACATGTGGGCACTGGAAATTGTCTAACCATAGCTACATTGAGCTCCTCAAAGCTTTTTGCCACTCACTTTTTGACATGCCACAAGTTCCTCCTTTTGCAGCAGAACAGGAGCCTGAAAAACTCTCTTACAGCCCAGGGGCCAATATGCAGTATCTGCTCCATGTCCATCCTTTGCCAAAATCCATATGGGACCAAAGCACTTTTTATGGAGGGAAGAGCTGAAGATGTAGCAGCTATTCTGTAACCACTGGGCTATTGAAGGCTCTGCCTTCTCTAACTGGGTTTTAAATGCAACATGACACAGTCAGTGGAGTGTTTCGGATGAGCAACCTGAGTCCTGACTGGACCAAGCCTTTCAGGGGAAAATCCAATTTGTGAATCCCAGCAGAGACTGAAATAGGAGCTGTACCCCTGAGCATGCCAAAACGGATGTTTCTGAGCAAGCCGACACGTAGACATTTAAGTGAGCGTTATTAACATCAGTAACCTGCATAGTTTTGGTACACAAACTGGAGTAGCTGAGCAAGGGTTCTGAGATTTTAAAATTTGGACTTGTCCAATTCCTATGTCTAAAATGAAATGGCCTTCTGGTCAGAAATGTGTTTTCACATGTCCTCAACATAAACAGGACAAATGTTTTCTTAGTAATTTCAACTGACTGCAGTGATTTATTTGCTAGAGACAGATTGACCTGCATCCAATATTTTAAGTTTCTCCTTTCTCCAATATTTTCATAACATTAGTGAAAAAATAGAAATTTTGTGAAAACAAACTTCTGATTTCCCAGTTACCTACTGGAGGGTAGAAGCATTGTCTCGACGATTGCATCAGCCACATGACAGTGTTGTTTTAGCTGCCATATCTCTTTGTTTTGTTTACTTCCTGATAGCCCTAACCACTAAGCCTCACTGCCACTTCAACCTGCTCAGATCTCACCTTTAATTTCATTAATAATTCTGTCACTGAAGGCTTGCACCTTGTGAACTGCCTAAGTTTGGTATTTTACATTAATGAAAGCAGCAGAACTAACTAAATCACTTTTACAGTGCTAATTTTTGGCAGAAAACTCACATATTCATATTTTGGCCACATCAATGTTTCATTCAATTTAGCTGATAAAAAAATAATGAAGAAAAGTATGTTAGGCTTTGTGATCCACCTGCTTTTAAAGCCTTTATTATTTTACTTGAAACAAGGCATATTTATCATGCCTTCAAAAACCAGAACCATTTAAACAAATGCAATATTATTTTTTTATTCCTAATGGCTCAAATCTCTCTTTGATAACAATAGAAAATAGTTAAGTAGCATATTATGTAACTTACATAAGCCATTATAATTTATGTTTCATGTAAAAATACACCTTCGCGTATGTGTGTGTGCATGTGTGTATACAGGGATGTATGATTGTGTGGGTGGATAAATTGAGATGTTCCAAATGAGCCTTGTAATTTTTAGAGTTGTGGTTTGTGACATTTTTTGATTCAATAAATACAAAATCGCTTTTCTGGTCTAGATTTTCATTTAGAGGATTATCCATATGGGTAAGAAAAAGAATAAAACATGTGGGTTAACAAAGGCTCATGGCATTTCTGAGAGCCCATGGAGGTCTCGCATCCCAGGCACAGGCATGCAGAGACACCAGGGACCTGCCTCAGTGCTATCCCAGCCCTGGCAGCAGGACATGATGCCATCCCAGAACCGAGCCCTGGCAAGAAGCTGTTTCATCAGGTCAGTTGAGCACTGCACAGACATCACCACCTTGCTTTGTTCTGCCCTCCCCAAAGCGCTCGTAATGTACCAGCTCAATTCAAGCACCTTTGGGGAATGTGGCCGAGTCTGCGTTCAGAAGCACTTTGCTGCATTGGATTTGTGAAAAAGCTGCAGCCACATCACCATAACCTTTGTCTGCTTAACTCAGGCTCTGCCTAAAGCTGCTAATGTCCAGAAGAAAACTCCTATAAAGGCAAGGGCTCCACGCTGTAACCTGTCCCACCTGTCTGGGGAGGATTAGCTGCCAGCCACTGGGAGCACTGCATGGAGGTGACCACTGCTCTGATCCAGACCATCGTTTCCTGTGTTCCTCTCTATTGTTGTGTCTATCTCAGTGGTGGGTACAACTTCCAGTTAGTCCAGCAAGAGTTTTCCACTGGATGGATGCAGTCATATCATCCCAGAACTGCATTTTTTTCTTCCCCCAAGGAAATGGCTCTGCTAGTCTTTGGGTTATTTCCTTCATTCCCCTGGGGTGGCAGCTCTGCCAGCCGAAGTCCTCACCACCCTCCTGCCCTGTTCACACCACTCTGCCACCCAAAAGGTCACCATGCCCCTCGTCTACAGATCATCTGCCCTGGCTTCTTATGGTCAAAACAAGCCAGCCTGGATAACAAGTCTGTACCAACTTGGTTTTTGTAAGAAAGATTTGCATTTTTGCCTGAGCTGGCTGATCAGAAGGGATGATAAAACCAGCCTTATCTATACCTGATAATCCTCATGATTCGACGGATTTACTTCATACTAACTCCTGTGCAGTTCAGTTTCTTCATTACCCCTTGAAGTTTGTAGCATATTTACGATTAGACTGGGTATCACTTTCTCTGGACTGCACAGGAGACAAAGTATTCTCCAAGGCTGAGTAGCAGTCGTACCATCCAGCCCTTCAATACACGAGCTATTGTTTGTAGAAGTCACCTTCTCCCTGGATTATATTAATGTATAGTGATGTGTTGCCTATATTCCTTTCTTTGTACATGTACATGATCTATCTCCCAGAGATTTACCCCTTCTATAGGGTAAAGGTTTTTACTCGGCAGTTTGTTTTTTTTTAATAGATTTATGGACTATTTTATAATTACATTGTGACTGACATTAAGGTCGACTGAGCCATCCAAGGTATGACTTAATAATGTTCATTTGAATACTAGGTTATATGATTCAAATATATATTTAGCTGAAATATTATTACAGACATAAAATGCTACTTAATGTCAGTGTAAGAGCTACGCTGTCTTATTTGTGTCTTAGCAGTACATTGCTTTCTACAATGTATTGCTGCATACTTGTCTGTGATTTTTATCTATGAAACTTTATTTTCTGATGACAAATGTTATCTTTATTCCTGTTAAAGATGAATAAAGCAGTGAATTCTGAAGTCATTTTTTATTAATCTAACTTACATGGGTTTCACCAGTCTACTCATCGTTAATCATGTATTATTGCTATCATCTGCATTAGCTGTTACATGTGTAGTTTTAATAGAAATCCTCATTTTAAAATGGATCGCTGCCTTTGCACTTAAACTAATACCACTATGCAGCTGAGGAGAACATACTATAGTAAGCTGTGGATGTACCTGAATGAAGGATAACCGCAGGGCTGTTCCAGCTAGCCTACTGGTCACTGCTAGTCAAGAAGTAGTTAATGAAAATACATGTTAGAAGAACTCCCATAAGTTTCCATGTGGTTGAAGAAGCCAAGAAGCCGTAAGATCCAACCCTTATGCTGCCATCAGCTGCAAACATAGCCTTAACCAATCCCTTAGCTCACCCAGTTTGCTAGAAGGACCATCAGCAACTTGGTGGGAGACACGTCAGGCCTGCTTATACCGATTCACAAGCAACTTTGCCCTCATCATAAGAACATTTTTTTTTTTTTAAGGCCCTGATGCTTAGGGGAATTCAAACCCCATGATAAATAGCAGCTTATAATATGTATGGCATGTCACTCAGTGCAAAATTCATTGGGACATACAGACACTATGTGGTAAGTTAACCTTGGTTGGCTGCCAAGTGTCCACCATGCTGTTCTCTCGTTCCCCCTTCCCAGCAAGGCAGGGAAAGAAAACAGGACAGAAATATTTGTGGGTCAAGATTAGGACATCAATTATTGTCATAGGCAAAACCAGTATGATGTGGAGAAGATTCATTTATTGCTAATTAAAAATAGAGTAAGATAGTGAGAAACAAAAACAAAGCTAAACCCAACTTCTCCCCATCTCTGTTGTGCCCAGGCTCAGCTTCATTCCTGACTCTTCTATTTCCTCCCCTTGAACGGTTCAGTGGGATGGGGAAATGGGGGTTGTGGTCAGTCCATAACACTTTGCCTCTGATGCTCCTCCTCCTCACGCTGTTCCCTTGCTCCATTGTGGGGTCCCTCCTGTGGGAGCCAGTTCTTCACAAACTGCTCCAGCATGGGTCCTTCCCACGGGGTACAGACCTTCAGGAACAGACTGCTCTGGCGTGGGTCCCCCCACGGGGCCACAGGTCCTGCCAGGAGCTGTTCTTGCACAGGCTCTCTGCAGGGTCACAGCTTTCTTCAGGATATATACACCTGCTCCAACACGGGGTCCTCCATGGGCTGCGGGCAGATACCGGCTCCACCATGGATCTCCATGGGCTGCAGGGGGACAACCTGTGTCACCATGGTCTTCGCCACAGGCTTCAGGAAAATCTCTGCTCTGGCACCTGGAGCATCTCCTCCCCCTCCTTCTTCACTGACCTTGGTGTCTGCAGGGCTGTTTCTCTCACATCTTCTCACTCATCTCTCTCACAGCTGCTGTGCATTTTTTACTTTTCTGAAGTATGTTATCACAGAAGCACCACCAGTGTCATTTTATTGCAAGCAATCAGGAATAGCATTAAAATTAGGGAAGGGAGTTTCAAATGTGAAGCAGGAGCACTCTCCTACGAAGCTGAACTACCCCTCTCCAAAGTCAACGGTAGCATGGGGCAGCCACTGCCCTGTGTGGGTAATGTGGTGCGGAGCCTGGCTTATCTGGTTGGGCTCAGCAGCAGAAGGAAGCGACAGGCAAAACTAATTTGGGCGGTTCCCACGACGCGGTGTGGAAGGGCTGTGATGGCTGCCCTGCTGCGGAGCGGGCAGTGCTGTGCGTGCCAAGCAGCAAGGCTCGAGCAGCTGCGGCACATCGCTGGCTGCAGGTTAGGGAATACAAAGCCTAAAAAGTTAGGCAGAGATTTAGAGACTTTACTTACCGAATTTCTGTGCCAAAAGTTACCATTTTGTTCTTAAAGTTTCTTCTAAATTTACCCCTTAAACTGTTCAAGGTTTAATTTCTAATTATTGCAACACTGCTGGCATTTTTACACGTAGCAGTGCAGGATAAATGGTGGTACACAGCATACCCTGCCTAACGTATTGCATTCAATACTCTGAAGCTGCTCAGTGAATTTTTCATGAGAAATTAACATCTTTTGCATTATGGAAAGAAAAAAACTTTCCTTAAAGAAAGTAAAACCAATCAAATACTGTAATTTAAGACTTTCATCCAATTATCCAAAATATCAATTACTAATGAGGTAGAAAAGAACAAGCCTGTTTTTCACACACTAAATCACAGTTCCTAAAAGGAAAAGAACAGAAATCAGAAAGATCTTCCTCAAAACATCACTGGATGCAAATTGGAAAATTAAGTTTTCATCCTGCAGGAAGCTGATATTTCAGATTTGTTCTTTTGAGTGAATCATGAAAAGCTAAATATCCTGACTTCACTAGAAAGGAATTTTCCACTGCCTCTTTCCTGCAAATTTCATTAAATTACTATTTTTTTAAACAACAACAACAACAAAAATCCTAAAAAAATGCTTAATCAGATCCAGTGCAGAGCAATGCCAGTACTAATTGCATGAAAATAAAGAATATGTATCTTGTGGCAGAAAGGGAAAACTGAAAGGCATGCATGTGCATTGCATTACTGAGTGCGCAAAAACATTTAAATTCCATTTTGAAAGAAGGAAAGTCAAAACAGTATCAGCATCCACTATCACTGTTCTTTTAACCCTATTGTTAGAAGGTGATATAACCCTTTAGAGAAATATTTAACCTCTAGGTCTGTTCTCCCATCATTTAAAATAATCCCTGATAACAAAGATTAGTCTCAAATGTACCCTGATGATTTTTTTAATGTTCTTGCCTCCTTTTGAAGTTAGGACCCATGTACTGAAATTCGAGATGTATTTCAAAACTGTATATGTAAATTTATAAGTCTTTTTTAAAATGCTACATCCCTTTCCATAATTCAGTTCCACACAGACACTGCAGTAGCAAGCACCCACCAAAACTTTTGTGTATTTATAAAATAATTTGTCTGTTCAGTGATATCACCATACCTTGCCAGCTGTCCTTAAATGCTATGAACATCTCCAAACGGGATAGGAAAGAGGTGTTGTGCTTCCAGCCTCCAGCCATAAAGGCAATCTGGGTCGGTCCCAGTATTATAATGAGATGCATACTGACCGTGTGCTACAGAGGTGCTCAGCCTCCTCCCTTATAGCACCACGGCCACACTGACACCAGTGCTGCTGTACCAGTGTGACACTGGTGGCCTCTGGGAGCCAGGAGGATCTACCAAACTGGGAGGAAATTCCCCATTCATCACGCACACATTTAAGCAGATCTGGAGCCAAAAATGACATGGCCACCAAAAATCCCCTACAGAGGAGCCCTTCTTCTGGTCTTCCCCGCACATGATGGCTGGCTGGAAGCAGCACACCTCCTTGCTGATGTTCAGCTTCCCCACCAAGGAAGCCGATGTGAAGTCCTTTGGCAGCACAACTTGAGACTACACGATGTCAGAAAAGACAAATGTCAGATGGGATCTCTCTCTGACATGCTCTGAAGACTAAGACAGCAGGGGAAGTATACTACAACCTCCACATCCACTCCTTTTACGTTGTGATAGCTTCAAAAGACAGATCTTAAGCAGCAAAGGATGGCCACGAGAGTACCTCTGACAGCAGCTTTGTACAAAAGTGTGTTATCTTCGGCTCACATTTCCATCCCAGCCACCCGAACGGCTTCATTCCTTGCTGTTCCTCACCTCCTGAAGGCTGAATCTTCAGTGCTCTGTTGCTTCGGGGGGGATGCCCACCCATCACTGAGCTCTTCCAGTCCGCCTGCAGGCATCACTGCAGAGATATACAGTCCTTTCTCATTTTGATGGCTGCTTTCGTAACAGTTAAAGACATCTCTGGCTTGTTTTTGAGTTGCAGTGCAATGCTAGAGCGACGGACACAAAGAAATGGCACTGGCTTGGCAAACTCTGCTCGACAGCAAGTTCTCAGGACTTCAGAACAGGCTGCAGTATTGGTTTGGAGTGCTTCCCTTTAGCTGCTACACCGAGGCACAAAAAGAACTGTAGAAACACCGTGAAAATTGATAGCAGGAAGAGCTTCTATTAGCCCGTGATTTTGACAGAGTTTTGTTTTCAGGCAATTAGCTTAAGACACTTTTCTCTTTTTTTCTATCTTTCCATCTTTAGATGCTCCTTCCTATATGTGGGTGGCCCAAGACCAAAACATCATTTCGTTACGGGAGATGAAGATGTCAATAGCTGCAAACATTTCTGCCTTTGTTTATTATTGTTATTTTTGATCTAACAATTTTCTATGAATGGTACAAACCAACCCAAAGCTTCTTTGTTATAATGCATGCACACAATTTGTAATTTGTCTTCTTATATTTTTTGCATGTATTCTTGAACTTTTTCTGCAATATGAATGTAGAAGGAGTTGCACGTATGACATAAGCAGACGTCTCTCTTTGCTCTTTATGCTTCTAACGTCGCTAGTTGGATTCGCATGCTTTGACTTGTTGGGAAGATTCATTGCGGGCAGCCTGATGAGGTCTGGACAGTTGGCAGCTCAGAACGTTTATTAATGTGATTGCTTTGCACAGAAAAAGTTTGGCTCCGTGCTCGAGAAGTTCCCCTCTGAAATGAACGTGGAGACTAGGAAATTAATTATTAAGGAGGATGTTACAAAAACATACATCAATACTGTTCAATATGTGGTTGGAAGGTAATTGAAAAAAATTACGTAGACTCAGACTTAAAAGGAGAGGGAGTCTCATGAACACACGCTGTAATTCCTGACAGCACCGTCTGGCTGCTGAACCTGTCACGCTCCGAAGCAGCGCTGGAGAAAGGCCAAGCCCAGTCTGTAAGGCACGGTTTAAGCATGATGGAGATTGCCAGGGAACTTTGGCTGGTTTTCACTTCTTTCCTATGTTACTTATACTTCAGCTGTAAGAAGGCATGTTTCACCAAAGCATTCAGTCCCTCTGCCTGTTCAGAAAGTATTTAATATGCTACCAACTTTGTGTTCCATTAAACTCTGCGCTTCCAGGGACGTGCACGAGAGAGCTGAGCACTGTGTTCGTTTTCGTGTATTAGTTACAGGGCTGCCTGCAGCTGCTTAAATTTCACCACCATTTACAGTCCTTTTAACCATACTTAGTTGTGGGGTGGGTTGGTTTTGTTTTTTTGGTTTGGTTGGGTTCTGTGGTGGTTTTTTTTGTTTGTGTGTGTGGGTTTGGTTTTTCTTTTAACCAAAACTATCTGATATGAAACATACATTTCTTGATTAAAGTAAATATGGAAGAAGATTTATGTAATCCAGTCCAGGATACAAACTGAATCTAATACTTTCTCTCCCAGATAAATGTAGAACTGAATCTATATTATCTCAAATAAAAAAGAAAAGGCAATACTAATTTTGGTTCCTTTCTCTCTTTCTTTTTTCCTCTCTTTCGCTCTCTTTCTTTCTTTGATTATTTATTTATTTACTTATCACCACTACAGATATCCAAAATCTAATCCAAACTCAAATGGATATTTGAGAACCACCCAGGGAATTCTGGCAGCCTTTTCCACCTCCGAGGAACTGAAAACTGAAGATTTTATCTTCCAAAAAAAAAAAAAGTAGTTCCAGAAGACTGAAGCGTACCTTTTACAGATTCACAGATTGAGTGGTAGGGGTTGGAAGGGACCTCTAGAGATCATCTAGTCCAACTCCCTTGCCAGAGCAGAATCACCTAGAGTAGATCACACATGAGCAAGTCCAGGCAGCTTATGAAGCTCTCCAGAGAAGGAGACTCCACCACCTCTCTGGGCAGCCTGTTCCAGTGCTCTGTCACCCTCACAGTGAAGAAGTATTTCTTCACATTCAGGTTGAACCTTTTGTTTTCCAGTTTATGACCATTGCCCCTCGTCCTGTCACTGGACACCACTGAGAAGAGCCTGGCCCCGTCTTCCTGACACCCACCCTTTAGATATTTATAAGCACTGATAAGATCCCCCCTCAGCCTCCTCTTCTCCAAGTGAAACAGACCCAGCTCTCTCAGCCTTTCCTCATATGGTAGGTGCTCCAGGCGTTTAATCATCTTAGTGGCCTTGCGCTGAACACTCTCCAGTAGTTCCTTGTCCTTCTTGAACTGGGGGGCCCAGAACTGGACACAGTACTCCAGGTGAGGCCTCACCAGTGCGGAGTAGAGAGAGAGGATAACTTCCCTCCCAAGAGCCTCATAGTTGTTTCAAAGCACTTTAATACATCCCAACTATACAGGCTGTTGCGTGTGAACTAGCACGAGTCTGTACTTTCATTTCTCTCTGCTGGACACCTCTTTTTGTGGATGAGTTAGAAAGACACAGGGAGGTTACTCTTGCTCTACCATACCGATTTCACACTAGTGTATAGTAGTATAGAATACTACTTTTTCAAACTCTCTAAAACATAACACACCTTTACAATCATCCCAGAAAATCATCCCTCCCCAGTCTTGACTGCCATCTGCTTTTTCAACTTGGGACTCAGGAAAGAAGTGGATTTTCTGCACAGTCATTCTGGTTTATATTTCGATGGCTTGGGTTTACTAGGCTTATCTGAAAAAATTCTAAATAACCCTGTGAGAATCCAGGCAATACTTATAGGAAACACCTTTGTAAGTGTGCAAGACATTATGTGCATAAAAAGAAAAGCTAACAGCCAGCAATTTGGCATATTGTTCTGATTTTATTAGCTTTACGTCTGTTTTCACAGGATGATGACTTTGAAAAAATGACTGCAGAAAACAGAAGCAATAGCTATTACTGGAAATAACGTCTGGATATCTCTTGCTTGCTTATCTTTGGCATATTCAGGATTCAGGGTTTCTTTAACTCATCAAGCCTGGGGAAGGAACACTTATCCAAGTGCATGCAGTACATTCACTCCCATACAATTACTTTCCGTTAATGCTATGAAATTGTTTTCTTTCATTTTTACATAGTCTCCTGACCTGCAGACATTCAAGCACATGAATAACAGACTCCTAACTTTAATCAGATTATAACCTGGAATAAGGTATTTAGGCATGTGTAGCATCTGGTTGCAGAATTAAGATCATCTCTTGGGTCTTCTTAGGCAATTATAGTATGAGATATGTGCACATGGACTATAGGATTCATGCTATGTAGGCTTATTCACCTAAGATGAGCAAAAAAGTTTTTAGAAAATCAAAGGTCAATCCCGATAGCTTATCCAGCAGTTTCTGCAGTAATACATCAGCTCCAGACAGCACCCTATTCGCACCCTGTGGCATTTAGATGAGGAAATACTGAGAGTTCATTGACCAATTCAAGCCAAAAGGAAGCGTGGGCCTATGTGTTTCATCAAAATTAAGGATAAGATTTTGATTCATCCTTAAAAAACATTGCATCTGATGTCTGAGAGAGAACAGCATCTTGCAAGACCACTATTCACCTAGCTTTACCCAACTACCTTGAAAAGAAGTGTGTGATTTCTTAGATGTCTACAAGTTTCATTAACAAGCACATAGAACAAAACAGTGCATAATGTTAACAACCTTAGTGTAATATGTCACATTTTAACCTAAAATTATCTCATTTAACCATGAATTATCTCATTTATTTTTCTGTGTCATCGGATGCATGTATTTCCAGCAGTAAAAGTATTTTTCAGTATTTTCCAGAAATAGATTAAAAATTTATTTGGTCAACAGATTAAAAACTGTTCAAATTATGTCAACATTTAAACATCACAAAGGTTGGGTATTCGGACTCCTTGGAACAGATTTTACTTTCTAAGCACTCTTTCTTGATCTGATGGGCCTACACATGGTGCAAGAGATTTCAGAGGAGGAATGCTGTAAAGATTTAACAATTTTAATACACATGTTTTCTGATGATAACTTTTGAAAATTTACTTGGGAAAATATTATTATTATTATCATCATCATCATCTGCCTATGAGCAGCCCATCTTACCAGACATGTTACTTATTCAGATGCAGATTTATTTCCAGATTTCTAATCCCTAGTGATTTTCTTTTTCCACCTCAAATCAATGCTAATATCACATAATGGATTTTTAAAAAAATTATTGTAAGCTGTATAAGAAGAGTTAATGAATTGAACTTAATATGCTTAAAATAATGTAAAAAGAGGAGAGAAAATAGTTTTCTGAATGTTTCTGAAAGTTGCTTTTAGTATATAGTCACTAATGTGTTAAGACATGTACAAAAATACATTAAAGGATCAGGAATATTTTCCTGCAGGTACTTAAAACCTAATAAATAATGAATGTGATGATTAACTACATGGGCAGAAGTACAGAGCATTACCAAGAAAAAAATTATATAAAACCTGGTCTTTGAATGGGTGCGCACCATGTTTTTTAATATATAAAAACACTTGAACATACTCAGTTGTGTGTGAAGACAAAACAGAAGAAGTAAGTGCACGTCAATTAACTTTGTATTTTCAAATGAAACAGATTTAAATATTGCCAAGAGCAGTGAGGGCATCTGGAGTTGGGTGGAAGGGCAGCAGAGCAGAGCACCGTGACACCGGTCAGTGCTGCTTGAGCAGCCACAGAGGTTTGTGCAGGTCTAGAGAGCTGAAGTAAGACCACCACCAGGGCTTCTCCCTACCCGGTGGTGACCCGCCTCGAGCCTCAGGCTGCCCATGTTGAGCATGAGGGTCAAAAAGTTCCAGTGGGTCGTACGGGTCATACACGTCATCCATTGACCGGCGGAGGAGCTTGTTGGGCCAAGCCTCAACAGGTCGCAACACAAAGTCGACTCGCCCAGCCCGTTTCATCTTGGCAGGAAGGGTGACCCTCTTCATCACCCGGCTGTATCCTGCTGCTTGGGCACTGATTATGTATGTCCCCGGAGGAAGGAGGCGCCAGTAGTCTCCATCAGCAGCTGGGAAAGGTAAAGAGACAACAAAACTGAGCTTAGTTTTTAGTCTTGCTTTCGTTATAGTTACATACTCACATACACATGTATGCACGAGCATTTAAGGGGCAGGTTTTCAAAGGATCTCAGAGTTAGGGCAGCTCAGATTTGAAAAAAGTCAGTTGTAAACATTTGAACAGCAAAAAAAAAGGCACCACTTGTGAAAATATGGCCTCTGGGAGCTAATGGAGTAAAATTCGCACACAAAATGTCGGTAAGTGCTGTGCTTGTATCACAGGGAAGGGAAGAGTCCCTTCACGCTGCTTTCCCAGGGTTACAAGGAATAACTCCAAAGAAATCACATGAATTTATGTGAAACTTAAGAAAGTGAAAGCAGAATCCAGGCTGCAATATATATATACTTATAATGTCTAAGGAGCTAAGAATTCCCTGCTTTTATTATATTACATTCAATTACTTTGCAGACATTATAGCGCGCGAGACTACGGAGTCGAAGCTGCAGCTGGTATAAATTGCCATTTAGTGTAAAACGGGCGTAAATTTCCTCCAGCTGAAGGTTAGAGCCTGCAGGCAAAAGCAAGGAGTTTTAAAACAGAGTATTTATTCTTCATTTTATATTTCCTTTATTTTGAATGATAAGTTTCTCAGCTAGTTAATATTGCATTAGTGCTATTTTCATGGAATTCCTCAGGGCTTTTTAACATTGAAATTAAAGGACATTTAATTCATATTACAACCTTAACCCCACCTAACTCAAGAACAAATACTCCTTTTTCCTTCAAATGTAAACACATTTTTTTATTTCTTAATTCTTTAAAGGTCCACTGCCAATGGAAAGCCATTGTCTGTGAAGAAGTTGGAAAAAGACCATAATTCATGCCAGAGTCTCCCACCAGCCTCAAGAATCTGCATCATCTCCACTATTGTATCCCCTCTAATGTTAGTTTTTTTGAAAGCTGGAAAGCATCCACTACATTATAAACCGTTCTGGCTTCCCAAATTGATTCAACAACTATCATTAGAGCAAAATGTTACCATTCATGTCTTCTATTTTGTACTCCTATGGCCTACCCTGTTCTCACTGAAATCAATAATAAAATGAGAGCATTGATTTCAGTGAGAGCCTAAAAGCTCTGGACTTTATGACTGTGAAAATTAACAGTTGTGTATGTCTCAATACATGTTTACCAGCTGGCGACAGGTATAGAGTGAACATAATTCAATGTTCTAGTTTTTTTATTCGATATAACTATTGACCAAAATTTAGATATATTTATGCATGAGCAAAAAAGGTTGTGCGTCCTTCAGTCACTGCAATTATCCCTGTTGTTAAAATCGGTGTGGATCCTACTCTAGTGTCCACACCTGATGCTCACAATATTTCAACTAACTTATTCTATCAGGGCTCCACGCTGCTGCGCGCAGAGTTGCAGCCCCCGAGCAGGGCTGTTGCTATATTCCCCCAAACATGAAACATAAAGGTGGATTTCTGAATCTCATTGAACACATGGTGGCTTTGATGGACAGGAGACAGTTCCAGGTGGAAGTTTTAACAGCAAGGGCTGTGTCATCCCAGAGATACAACAGACTCAACAGTCAGTTTGACATGTCTTCTCTTCTGTTATTCTAGAAACAAACCCACAGCTGGGTCTTGAATTCTCCATTAAGGTGCCATTTCTATCAAATATGACAAGACTTTTGCAAGTCAAACTCTCAGTTCTTTCACCCTGCCCCAAGAAAAAAAACTCAAACTAAAAATATTACCTGTGGTGACATCATGCTGGATGCCCCTGACTGAAATACGAGCATTTTTTATTGGGTTGCCAAACTTATCAGACACAATTCCTTTTATCCCCCGATGAACCTGGTAAAGCAAAGCAAAGCAAAGTTAGATGGGAGTCTTTTGTTACAGCACCACCTCCTCACCTTCTACAAGGAAACCCTTGTAGAGAGGAAACAACTTTCAAGAGGTTTCACCTGTTATAGAGGCTCTTGGGGGCTAATGCCCCTTAAGATCATATCCTCTATTTGGGAGCTCCAAGGGAGCTGAGGGAAAGGGGTAACTGAGCAAGGGCTTTTTTTGGGTTAGTTATGTGGCTCTGCATTGAGCGACCCTTCTCTGCACAGATCACTGAAACTTTATGATCTGACCACAGTATTTAAGGACTGTTTCTGAATGTCTGCCATAGACCCAGAACCACAAAGAAATGAAAAGTTAAGGCTTTAAAAATCAACCTGATGCTTTATACACAACGAGAAGGCATCACTGGTGCTGACTGAAGTTAATTCAGCATTAAGCAGTACTAAAAGATGTGAGAAATCAATCGGAATCAAGCAGACTTACTAGCTTTCAGACAGTACCACTTATCAAACTATACACTGCCATCCTGGCAGTAGAATCAATTAATGCAGATTTCATAAAGAACCTAGGTCTTTCGCATTAGTTGAAATATATAGTTTTCATTTTCTTCCACAGCATTTAATAGGATCTCAAACTATTGAGAGATTAAGAACCAAAACTGAACAACTGTCCTGTGATAGACACGCTGGTAGTAATTGAAAATAGAACAGAAGTGTAAGAATTAAATAATATGGATACTTTTATGTCAGTATTGTTTAATGTACAGTCTTCAACACAATATTTGTTAATAATTCTCAAATACACTGATGCACGTTCATCAATATATAATATTTAACACAATTATTCATTTGTTAATGTTCTTATTTAATATCAGTGAATAGGAATAGGTGAGGGAATTCTTTAGCTGCTTGGGACTGATCATTGCTTCGCTGCCTACACTTCACTGCACGTCAGAACGTCATGATAGTGGTACTTAAAGTACCCTTTTCCCCTTCTCTACAAGCACAGACCTTAGTTGCTCGAGCTGATGGGAAACGAGCTTGGTGACAAACTAAAGAGCAGTGTGAATTCTGTCATACAAGGAGGTGCACAAACAGATCACTGTATTTGAAGTTCAATAAAACAAAATAAACAAACCAGGAAAAAATCCAAGTATTTAATATTAAACCTCTTAAGGTTCTTTTTTTTTGCAACCTTCTGAAATAAGAAGGTTTTCTATTGGAAATTCTACATGAAGGTTTTAAATGAAAATTACTGCCATTTCATTCCCCCAGAACTGTTATGATCAGCTTGAGCTGTTCTTCACTTCCCTCTATTCTTCTTTTTCTTCCTCTGATTTTTCCCTCCCCATTATCCTTTGTCACACACGAAGAATAGAAATGAAGAAGAAAGCATCAAAATGGTAAAAATATATTTACTTTTCTATTGGAATATAGAGATGTTCAAAAGTAGACATTAAAATATCCAACTTTGCAGTAATTCTTAATACAAAGCTGGAAAAAAATAAAGCCCAGTCTGGTGACAGCAATTTTTTCTTTAAGGTGAGGCTGTGTTATCACTGCTCTTGTTAAACAACCGTTCTGCAGCGAGTGGAGCTATTCACCAGAGGGTTTAGGAACAACTCAGTATAAGGACTTGAAAACTGTCCCTTAAGAACTACTGGGATGAAGCACTGCAATTTGCTTTTCAGCATGGTCTTGAGGATTTATCGTACGGATAGTGGGTAAATCTGTTCAGAAGAGTCATCTCAGACCCAAATTTAATTTACAGTGTAGACATACTCAAAGTAGTATGACCTCATCCAACTTCAATAACAATTTTGCAATTACAACATGATGGGATAAAAATGACGAAATTGAAATTTCTTTAACAATGTTGATTTGTTTTGTTTTAGTAAATATACTATGTTTGGGTTTTCCTCAAGTCCATAAGTTTGGCAGAGTGGGTAGAAGAGATTGGTGTTTATGAAAATGAATTCTACTTCTGTGCGTTAAGCCAAGTAGATTTGTACACACACCAAACAGCCTGGGATATGTCAGACTCAGAAAAGTTCGAATTGGTTATGGCAGACTTAATCCTTATTGGTAGTAATTCAGTAATCCTTATCTACAAAGTTGTTTTGCTTACTGTCCTGCATTGACTCAAAAAGCTTTTCCATCATAGACTTCTACAGTATCTCACACTATAAAAATCTTTACATCTTGAAGACTTCAACTGCAATATATATGGATTTAACCAGCTCCATTTGGATACACTAAAACTCATTTTCATCAGACAGCTGTAAAATGAAATGAGTTTGGTGGTCTGTACTGTAGACTTTATTGAATGATAATACTTACCACAAGTAGCAAGACGTTGCTTAGAAAGGCCATAAAAACACTCCTAACAATTTTAAATTACTGCGTACTCTATCAAAATAAGGCATGACAGAAAGCTAATCTACTAATGGCTGAAAGATGAGCAACTTCTGTTTCTGTGTTCACTTACTTATTGTCAGTGAGGTATTTGCTTTTGCTGAGCTTAAACTTATTATTAAAAATGACTTTTAAATGGCATGTTTTAATGTTCACAGACATGCAGCTGTTCCTTTAGAAGATCAGGCTTCAGATCTTTTTGACTGCTTTGATTGGGAAATCAAGCTGAAAATCGTGGAAACAGTATTTCCAGCAAAATACTTAGAACCATTTCAGCTGAATCTAAATCTCCTGCTGCCATGCAGTAGCGTCTGGGACACAAATGTGGAATATGGAAAGGAAAACCTTCCAAGAAGCTCTCTGGAAAGCAGGTCTTGTTGGTTTATTCTTCAAGGGAAAGGCCCACCTTAAAGATCTAGGACAAGAGGGAACGGCTGCAAGTTGCGCCAGGGGAGGTTTAGGTTGGAAGTTAGGAGAAATTTCTTCTCACAAAGAGTGGTCAGGCATTGGAACGGGTTGCCCAGGGAGGTGGTGGAGTCACGGTCCCTGGGGGTGTTTACAGAAAGGTTGGATGTGGTACTTAGGGACAGGTTTAGTAGGAAATATGGGTGGTAAGGAGATGGTTGGACTAGATGATCTTGGAGGTCTTTTCCAACCTTAATGATTCTGTGTTTCCATGATCTGTTTCAAGGCAAATGTTTCTATGATTCATATTTTTCTGAATATGTGGGTTTTCTCTAGCATTCCGTTTTGGACAGTTGATTTATAGTGTTGCACAAAGTATTTACAGACAATTCCCTTTTTCACTGCTTTCAAGGCCTTTACAGTCCTCAATCTCCACCCTTCCTGCAAGATAGGCGAAGTATTATCTGTGTGTCCTGCTAGACAAACTGAGTCCCTGGGGCCCCTGGTGGAGTGTGATGATTGATTAGGTGCTATCTCAAAAACTAACTGGGGAATCAGTAAAGAAACAAATACTGACAAAGAATGAAAAAGAAAAACTGTAAGCACAAAGGCCTGTAAAAGCAGAGCCATACCATTTCCATGTAATTCAGAAGGGCATCTCTGTTTTCATGCCAGATTGTAAACAGTTCTTCCTCCAAAGGAAACTTTTCACATCCTACCTCCACGGTAACTTCAAAGCAATTTGTGTGAAGGTAATTAAAATCTGCCATACCTATAGGTTTAAAAAGAAAAAGGAGAGATCATGAAAAAGCCATGTAGCCTTTGACTGGAGCTTTACTGTTGCAGCCAGCTGAATGCAATCCTTGTGGTTGTGGATTAATTGTAAATTATTGTAAAGAATGTACATGGCCAATATATAAAAAGTATTCAACAAATTCAGAACGCTACAACTCATTTCAGCTACGAATTAACTAATGACAATGACACTTGTCTCAGGTGAAAATCATAATTTTAAATTACTATTCACCTGACTAAGAAGTAGTGATAGAGAGATAAGGCTTGGTTAATCATGATAATTGGATAATCGCCTGTATCAGAGGTGATTGCCAGGGGTCACCGGCAAAGAGACGACCTTTTTGCCATTAGTATGTTCAAAACTGTTTCTGTACAAAAGACATTGGATATAATTTTCAGAAAAATGTAAGCCTAAGATATTTAAACCTAATTGTCACCCATGCCCCAAAGCTCTCTAAATGCCTAGTTTCAACATAATTATTTGGGGGTCCAGCTGAGTCCTATTTGAAAACACAACTGAAGCACTGCTGAAAATCTTATGAACACTGATATTTCATCCATTCCAGTACTTCAGGAATCCTGAAGAAAACTATTATTGGGAAAATCAAATTAACAATCTAAGCCCAAATGAATGGGGTGTTTGTCTCTGTTGTGTTTTTTCTTGAAAAAGATTTCATTGCAACTGCACTTGCATAGTCTGCGGGATGGGTTCACATCAATACTGCTAAGGAATGAGACCAGAGCATTAAGCATGTATTTCCACATTTCAGATTTTAAAACTAGAATGATATTATATGCAATAACAATTTTGAGCCTTGTATAACTTGTTAACTTTTCTTAGGTCATATCAGAGCTGAATACATTACATGGTGTCTGAATACAAATGTCACCCACATACATTTTGCTGCTTAAATGCCTTACAAGTTACTTTTTGCAGGGGTTTGACTTAAAGCAAACTGAAATGAATAACCCTTGTGTCTCTTAAAGGTCATATAGAGGTTTTACCTCACTTGATATGATGGTAAAGTGGTTTTACCTCCAGTGAAGCTGTACCACTCAGCACCATTTATAATACCTCCGCTTTTTACAAAATTTCCACCGCAACGAAGTTCAGATCGGTCCGAGATGACTGGATGTGCATCTGCGTAGGCTTTAGCCAGCATTTTAAACATCTGTAACAAAAGGGTTTGAAATAAATTTGCTTTTACAAACTGTAAAGACTGTCATTGCTGCTAGTAACTACTGCTGTTGCGAGCCCCAACAATGAGCCACCCTGTGTCCTGGACGCTGTTGGAGGAGTGGAACCTCCGTGGAAGGATATTCTGTCAGAACGTTTTCACCTGTCGTCTTCTCCAAGGTCCCTGTGCAGTCCAATACATTTTGCAAGAGAACACATTAACTACTAGTGGATTTTGTGATAATTAGCTTCAACCTATCAAAGAGTAGAGAGCTTGTTTGATTGTACTTCAAGTCCCAGGTTTTAAAGCTGAAATTAACTCTCCCCATCATGTTTTAGTTCTTGCTATTTTTACCCTTTCAAAAATACCTACACCAGCCTTAGCCCAACCAGATCTTTGCATTGGCCACTGCTGTTTAAAATAGACAGTGTCAATTTGCTTTGGACTTGTCACTCAGACAGGACAACCTGCCAGTTTGATCTCAATGACAGTTGCCTCTTTGTGGGACAGAAACCATTCTTAAAAAGTGAAAGATAGGATGTGGTGATGGAGGATGTCACCATTGATTTCCTAAGAGTGTTGATACTGATGAAGAGCAGAGGAGTCACCACTCAGAAGGGAAAAGTGACAGGTACATGTAGTGAAGACAGAAGAAACAGCAGTGATCTGCAGAAACCATTTCTTTAAATAAGGTTCCTGCCGCTTCTCTCCAATGTTTATTCCAAATTTGCAGAGAAATCCCCACCCCGCTCCTTTTTGTCTATTTCAATCTCATCTACAAAAGCTATAATTTCAGATTTCAACATTGAAATGACAGCAATTATCAGATGCTACTAGATCCTACTACCCAGCATCATGAGTTTCACTGTATATTGCCGAAGGCAATATGTGCAAGAAATTGGGTGGCTAAGATCCTATTTTTAGAAGTGATCCTAAAATGTTATCCTTGATTGTCACCAAGGATAAAGACCAAAATGACAAAGCACACAACTTTAATATTTATGAATGTTTCTAATAATCACGAAGTTGAGTCAATTATGGGATCAGGTAAGGGACTGAGGGAAGGCGGAAAGAGAATGAAATGTAAGTGTCAAGACAATATACTTGTGACGACCAGAAATCCTGACTTAATATAAAATGCTTTTGCATCTCCCCGGAGTTTCTATGCATCTAAGTATTGCTCAGCCCAGACAACTGAGTCTCCTTCAAAGTTCTGCTGGAAAGAACTTTTACTGCCAGTAGTTTTGGGCCAGGCCTGGTATCTTTCATTTCTGCAACTGCAGATAGCAATACATTTATTATCACTTAGCAGCTATGGTATGACTAGTCATGGACCTCCAAAAACCGTAGACATTTAGGTGTAATATAAGGAACAAAAAAGGGAAAAATACAGAGGAATCCTTGTGGGTTCAGAAGTGTGGCGCTTTGTTAGTAAAATGGGGTCAGTGCTGTTACCTTGGCAAGCACTTTTGTCCCACCGACTGTGATAGATTGGGATTTTCAGGGGGAGGGAAGGGAGTGTTGCCATTCACCAAAGGGAGTGAACTTGACTTGGTGTACGCCCTTCTGCTCCCATGAAAGCTGTCATCAGCGCAGCTCCTTGTGTAACACAAAGAGCCTGCTAAAACATCCATCTCCATAAAAGCCAAAAAATGGGAAAGTTCTGGATTAGGTGAGCTGAACAAGGCCAGGTTGGATGAGGCTTTGGGCAACCTGGTCTAGTGGAGGGTGTCCCTGTGCGTGGCAGGGAGGTTGAAACTAGATGATCTTTGAAGTCCCTTCCAACCCAAACCATTCTATGATTCTAACCAGATGCCAGAATGTGAGTGTAAGGACATGGTCCAGCTTTGACACTCCTTGGTCCCAGCAGTACCAGCCCAAGCTGCGATGCAGTCTAAAGAGGCTTGAAATCCACAGCAGCTGTCAAGAGGATCCTTGTGCTACCCACACATACACCGTGAGGCACACTGGGCGGTGGCAGCACCTAGATGCATTTTCAAACAGGGCAACCTGGTTTAAAAGCACTTCACAGAGTTTGACACTTTAACTTCCAGCCATTATATCTGCACTGCGGCATTTCACCCTGGGCTGCAGCCAAGGGTGCAAACTTGCCTTGTTTTCCCTTGCACAGCAAATTGGACAGGTCAGTGGTCAGAACAAGGGTTACAGCTAATGTATGGCAGCTAAACCAAGCTGCAATATTTCAGGCTGCAGGTTCCCCGGCAGCAGAAGCTGCAGATGACATGGCTTAAATGCAGGTCACTTCACAGGTAGAGGTTTTATAACTTTCTGGGTAAAATTCATAGTGATACTGGCAGTGTTGTTAAGGTTCCTCTGCTAACTCATTTGAAAAAAAATTGGGTTTTATTGAGGACATCCCCACCCCTCCCCTGTATGTTTTAAACTTCCAGGCTTTAATCTTCCCAGGCTTTACAGCCACAGACTAAGCAGCAGCCACAGGTGTGAGGTCCTGTGTGTCACACTGTCACAACCCAGGGATGCCATTAGGGCTTTCCCAGCTGCGTACTGCACTGGGATGGAGCCCTTGGTGTGTGTGACTGCGTCGTCTCACTCAAAACTCACATGCTGTCCCTGCCTCGAGATGGTGGAGGGACTGCTATCCTTCCATCCCACAGGTGAACTGCCTGATAAGGCACACATGGCCACATTTCTCCACCATTTACATGGAAATGAGGATACCCCTAGCTCAGGCAGCAGGATATAAGTGAACAGGTTTATCATTTCCCCCAGTCCTCATCAAGAGCTTCTGTAGCTTTCACTACTGCCCACCAGACATTTCTTACATGGGCTTTTTACTGTGCAGTGCCTGGTATATTTTACTGCTAAACCATCATCACACACACATAGTCAGCAGGTATTTTACAGCTCAGAAAAGAATGGATTGATACAGAAGATGGTTAACAGTCATAAATATTTACATATTGAATAGGTGCTGGTGAGAACTGTCGCTTTAGAAGGCAGCAGTCCAGAGATATGCTCAAAGATAACGGACGCTGCAAGTCAAAGATCAACTTCTGTCTATTTTCAGCTGCTGTTCATTATATAAAGAGCCACTTTTTCTTAAGAGACCAGGGACATTTTTAACATATGCTGGAAGGCTGAAAAACTAGCTGTGCTCCTAGTGGGCATGTCGGCAATGAATACTAGATTGAGAAAACCAAAGGGAAATAGGAAAGATGGCAAAAAATTTCACAGAAGATTTACAGCCAGTCCCAAATGGGGAACTTTCCAGGGACAGCGAGGGAAAAAAACATTCCCGTTCATCTGACCAGGAATAAATGTTACAAGGCTGCCACCACACGGCAGCCAGCCTGTTTGGGTTTTTGGGTTTTCTTTTTCAGTTTTGTTTTGTTTGTTTCTTGGTTTGGTTTTTTTTCCCCCTACAGGTTTCAACAGAAATATTGCTGGTCAGGCTTTCTTTTCTTCTGGAAATCAGGAGTAAAAATATCATAGCCTTCACCCTTTAAATAGTAAAAGCCTGGCTTTTCCTAACCCATGCCTTGTGAATTTGTGTTTGGCCTCACAAAACATGGGTAAATCTTTACAGCTCAAGCTGATAGCATGAAAATGATCCTATATTTAAAAGGTCATTAAATAAGTGTATAAATCATATTATATAATGTATATGAGTATATACATGCATTATATATATAAACATGTGTTTTATTACATATTTCATATGTACATGCATACACATACATACATGTATACAATCTAAATAAATATGTTTGTTACTTGTTAAAAGCAAAAGTTTCCATAGTGCGACATGCAGAAACTGTCCTGATATGCTCACCCCACAAAACCAGTATTACCTTCTCATCAGGTGTAGGGGAGAACATTTTTTCTTCCATAGGATGTCTTGAATAGTCATAAGGATAGGTCACAACCAGTTCACCTCCATGGAGACTGGCAGAGAGCACGAACGGGATAGACCTCAACCACTTCATGACTGCTTTTGTCTCAGGGGCCACCTGAAATCCAAGAGGAAAAAAAGAAAAGCTGTGAGTAGTCATTCAGCTATGAAGGAGTTTGACCCTGGTCAGGATGAAGTGCAGTGGTGAAGGGAGTGTTTCAGAAAGCAGAACGATGAGGCTCTCCTGCCCTTCCACCCCAAAGTTAATGACAGAAGAGTATCAGTTTGCTCCAGGGAACAGATGAGATGTACTATTCGCTGTGGAAAAACTGTGAAAAGAGAAACTTTGACAGAAGAGTAACTTTCTTATTACAGTAGTTCGAAGTGATGAAGACAGCATTTTAGACTTGAAAAATTGTAGCTTTGTACTACTACTTGCAAACCAGGCTCCTTATCTAATTTCATTTATGAATCAGCAGGATTGACTTTGGATAGATAAGCAGGAGTACAGGGACCAGTTTGTAATGCTCAGCACTTGCTGGAAGTACATCGTCCATTTGCTATCCTTTGGTCCAGGCTGATGTGCAGACAAATGAAAACTAATGTATATAAAGCACAGCACCGTCTGCAGTTTGCCTGCAGTGAACTGCGGCAGGTAAGTCACAAAATGTCTCTTTCTGACAGTCCGGGCTCAGTGACAGCGGCCAAGGGAGCGGGCACCGGACTGCCGGAGATGCTCGGGCACCCACCTGCCCCGGGCTGCCGGAGGCTCCTTCATCCCCTCTTTCTGAGCGGTGACCACGGGCCTGCTCCGGCGCTAGCGAATTCTTAGGGGTAACAGTGGCATCTGGTGGCCGGTCCCTGCAAGCCCAGCCACACGCCGGTGCCCGTGGAGGAGGTGACCAGGGGAAAAGCGGGTGAGGGCAGAGGCTGCTAATCCAGGCTCTGCTTTGCACCAGTGCAGATATGCAGGTTTTAAGAAATGAGTGAGATCTGTTATGATGGACTTAGTCCAGCGTCTAACATCGCATGTCACCCTTTACTTTGATTCCGTCAGACATCAGAAAATCAGCCAGCCAGGATCCCAGAGTGGCTAATAACTAGTAACGCTGAATCAAGTCAGCAACCTTGAGGAAAAAACCCAAACCAACCAAAAATAAAACAAACGAACAAACAGAAAACCCCTCCAGAACTTAGGACCTACACATTAGGGTCGCAACAACAGTAATTCCTGTTTGCTTTGGATCAGCCCCTGTTCTGCCCCGCAGGTAAATGACGGCTTCTGTGAGGCCGTGGGTAGCACAAACTTAGGTGTGCAGCAAAAACACCACTGTGTAGCGAAGTTACACCATGGAGGTATTACAGCTTCCTCAGCAACGAGGTGGAAAGCAGATGATCTCAGGGAAAACGCATGTCTAAATACAGTTTTGTCTGGAAGGATTAAAGAAGATATCACCCTGTCCATTCCTGACCTAGGCAGGAGGCTACTACCTCCCTTCCAATGTCATAGCTATTAACTAAGTCCTCCTAGTTTTCAAATTTTCTTAAAATGCCGTTCTGTAGTCAGTGAGCTGAACTAGTGCCTCCAGACACCGCAGCTGCGCTGGCGGAAACGGCTGTACCTTGTACTTGGGAAGAAATAGGAACCTCAGGGTTCCCACGGCTGTAGGGTGAATCACTAAATCAGTGGTTTGTGGCCAGCACGCGGGCACGAGGCAGGCTGTGCCGCTTGACCTCAGGCAGGACAAGCCAGGTCCATTTTATCTGTCAGCCTAGTGGCAGCCTCTGAATCTTTGCGTTGCAGCCCTTTCAACCTCTGTACTACAAACAACTGACTTAAATTGAGATATAACAGGTAAAGTCTGACCAACTCAGGAGCACGCAGAATGCACTTTGCACACCAGAAACTGAACCAAGGGGGTCCGTGTGATAGGGATGGTTACACACCGAGTTTCTCGGAAGGGCGTGGCCTGAAAAACATTTTTAAAAAGGCAGATAAAGGGAACCCTAAAATGAAAAGACAGATGCTCTGCACTTTTTGCACTCTCACACACCAACTCACAGAACACAGAGGTGAAAGAAGAAAACAGCCCACCAGGCTTCATGACAAGGAACCTGGCAATGCCCAAAGAATGCTACCTGCTGCCATCAAAGCGTTTGCTTTTCTTTCCTTTGTGCAGTGCCCTGGGATGGTCTGATAATGATCTTTATCCTGGGGGAATTTCAGACTGGACCAGATTTGGTCATCCTTTTACCCCATCTCTTCTGAAGAGCAGAAGACCGCAGGTGGCTTGTAAGGAGCTGTGAGTCGCTCTGCCTGTCCCATAGGACCCTGCCTGAGGGTTCACAGGGTGGCTGAGGAGCTGGCAGCAAGCCTGCATCCTCCAAGCCTCTCAGCACCAGCACTCCTCAGGAGGATGCTGCCCCAAACTCTCAGCAGCTCCCTGCCCTGCCTGCAGCTGCCCCAGCTCCCACTGCCCAGGCAGACAGGGCATGCCTGACGCCGGGATCAGCCCTGCTTTCAAACAGGAGTCTTGGGCCTCGACAAGAAGAATTTTAAGTTGCTTCTGCAATTCACTGAGCAAGGGTGGAATGCACAGTTTTACTCAGAAAGCTCCTAAATCCAGTCCCTCCCTGTGATTAGCCAACTCGCTCAGCAGGTACCTGCACAACACACAAGACACTGCTGTGTCACACAGCCAACGTCTTATTGAAGCGAATGTTGTGGAAAATCAGGAGTTTCAACGTCACTACATTTATCCTAATAGCATTTCAGTGACATCATTTACAGTGATTAAGGCTTTAAAATGTGCACATCCTGGTTCAGCTCCACCGGATGATATCAGAGGCTATTTGTGTCATTCTGGCCTCTGACTATTCATAGATTTTTCCTTTAATGTGGGTTTGTGCATTTTGCCTTTTTTTTTTTTTCACCAGGGCCCTTGCTTTTAAGTCAGAGGAGATCAATTTTAGAGTATCCATCTCACAAGAACAATTTGGGGCACAATTAGAAAACAGCTAAATTATTTCTGCCTAAGTACGGGGAAGGCCACTACCCTTTTTGAACCTGAATCTCATTTCTATCAATTACACTGCAATTAGTCACTGTCTCCACGGCTTTCAAAGATTTCTTTTTTCCCTTTTAGAAGCAACCAGACTCATTTTTCTAAAGACTATGCCAACCTCTACTGGCACAAACTTCCAAATTCTGTTTGAATCAAGCCAATTTAGCTGACTTCATTTCAGATGAAGCCTGAAGTCTCTCAGTCTGAGCTCTCAGACCACTTATTACAATAATTCGTAATAGTGGGGAATAAAATGTGCTGTACAGCCAGGGTCACGGGGAGACAGGAGCTCTCCTGAGTTTATGGGATTGGCTGGGAACTTGCTTTCCATTTTCTGATCTTTATACAATGCCCTGCAATACTCAGATAATTACTTTAATAAGGCAGGTAATAAACACTATTAAGTAAATGAAAGCTGAGAGGCTGGTGTTGAAACATCCAATCTAATGCTTTTTCCTGCACAGAGCTGACTACTGTAAGAGCCACGGGTTCATGTGCCTGATAAAATTGAGGCTCATTATGGAAGAGCTGATTTGGCTGTCCTGTGATACCACCGGTGGAGGAGAGGGACTCGAGGTTGTGAGACGGCTTACTGCCAGGTTTCTGAACCATGTGAAACTGCAGTTGTCAAGGAGATTTTTGTGGTGCCATGCATGTCACAGTCAAACTGGTTCCTTTATTTGTTCTGCAAAGCATATAGATTTGGAGATACTTTGGGTGTTGTTTAGGTCAGGACCTACTTTGGGGTCAGGAGAGCATCTAGAGGTTCCTTGAAGTTTGGTGCTCTGAGGAATTAATCATTGGACCATGACCTTACTTTAATTTCTTCTTCAAAAACAATAAAAGGTATGTAGGGGAAAAATGTATTTATAACCCCGAGTCTGCACCCACTGAGACAGAGCTCAGGCAGAGGGTGGTTGTGTGTCAAGGCTTCCTGGTCCCTTGTCTGTGGTGACAGACAGCCGAGGGTGACCAGCATGCTGCAGCTGGGAGAGAGCTGGCCACAGGAGTGGGGGTAACTGTGGGAGAAATGTTAGGCTGTCTCCATCCAGCCCTCTATGAACTGCTATGAAGTTACACAGCATCTAAGAAAGCTATATACGTGGTGGTAAAAACGACTTCTGAAGGTGCCTGCCTATGACTGACCATCCTAAAGACCATCAGAAGAACCAGGGCAGAAGCAGGACTCAGAAGAGGGAGCACGGAGTTTAGAGCCAGAAAATCCAGAGAGTTACGGAGACTCTAGACAGTGTGAGACAAGCTCACAGCTTGCACCGGGCACTGGCACAAGGACGGGTCAAGGCCACATTTGTTCTTCCTCAGTGGTGCTTGGAACTTCAACCCTGCACCTCTGGACACAGAAAGAGAGTGAATACATGGCTGAAGGGAGATCTCCATCCTTTCTTTCATACCTCAGTCTTCTGCACAGCCACTCTGTCCAGTCCGAAAGGGCAAAAGCAGCTTTCCTGGACACCTCATCGGAAAACCAAAGGCATTTTCAATGACTTTTTCAGGTGTGCCAGGTACTCCTCTAGCCTGTCTGCACGTAGCTCAGGGGACAATGCAGTCCATGAAAGACCTCCCAGGAGACTGGGCCCCTCACTACTGATGCTGCAAAGGGCCATGCAAAGAAATGATTCCGGTAAGTGAGACGTTGCAGACAGAATTTGACTCATCGGCCGTATCTTCATGGACAGGCTGGTGACAGTGCTTGGTGGCTGAGGTATACAACCTTGGCAAGAACTGCAGTAAGTGGCTGTGAGTTCATGTTCCCAAGACAGGGAACATGTCCCTGTAAGATCTCCCCCAGGAAAGTACATACATTGATGTGCGTCATAAAAACCTTGACCAGGTTGAGAGCAAGACAACACTTGCTCTCAAATCAGGAACCCAGTGAGAAGCTGTGGCCAAGAAAAATGGGCTCTGCAGGAGGGTCTGAAATGGCACAGTGAGTCCCAGTAAGCTAGAAACATATATATATATGTTTGTAATGACTGCTGTTTTATTATATATTTTTGACATAGCATGTTCTTCTGAGTAAACATTATGTTACAAAAAGCTGGCATGCTCCTGATTAACTGAATAATCTTGGTTTGCCCGATGGGAACAGGATGATAGATACTGAACTAAAGTGAGCCATCTTCAGAGAACTGCTGTGAAACAAAGGCATCCCCAGCCAAAGTCCCAGCTTTAGAGGACAAGGAAGAGGGTTTCCTGAGAAGAGAACAGGGGTGGCTCCAAGCTTCAGTCCTACATGGGAAAGCAAACCTACTGGGAGACCAGGTAAGACTCCATAATGCGTCCAGCTCTGAGCTCCCACCTGCAGTGCTCAAGTCCTCTCTGCAAACAATGTGGTTTCACATCATGTATCTGCAAGACTGGGCCTAACCCTGCTCCTGAGATTTTCCATATTCATTCATACATGGTTCATCTGTTGAAGAAAAACTTCTCAGTTTGATATCTACATACTGTTCTTAGATGTATAGCTATGAAAACTACCCTACACAAGTGGGGTGAATCAAAATTGTTATGTCTCTAGACTTTTCTCTTAAAACCCCTTCTTTTCCAGCTTTTTTTCTTTTGGCTTCAGACTCTGCTCCACATGCTCTCAACCCTTCATTCCAATCTGAGGCTCTGTACTCTAGTTGCATTTACCAGTTCACTGTTATCTGTCATTATTCAATCAAAAGTTGTGACCTTATACTCATGTAGGAATCTAGTGACATGAGCTGGGATCTGTGCAATTACATGTGTAAAATAGAATAAACTTCTTGAGATTAGTTGTGTTGAAAATCGATGCTCTAATACGCTGTGCATTTCTGAGCTTCTCACAGCCTTGCATCTTCATATACACTCTATCCTGAGGAAGTGAGGTGCTTTTATCCAGTTCACTACTGTGAAATGGGTTATCGAAACACTGGGGCAGCATCAGAGATGCCTTTGGGCCTCATATGAGATCACCTGCAGCAGAGCAGAAAACTGAAGTATGGTCTCTCAAATCTTCTGCTGATACATCAGCTGCTGAAACAATCCTGTTCCCCACCTGTCTGAGACTCTGAGCTAGCAATAAAAATTGAATTAGAATAAAATGAGTTTAAAAGCAGAAGAAAAGCAGAGATCCCAATACCAGAACTACCATTTTGGCTTCCTGAGTTTCACCTTTTAAGAGGAACTAACTTCCCATGCAAGTTGCAAGAATCAGGCACTGCCAGACTGCCAGCAACAAAGGGAGGACTGAGCTTTACATTACTGGACATCACATAACATGAAGCTTAGTGACTGTAAGTGTGAGGCCCTGCAGTGCTGCCTCCATCCTGCTCCCTGGGACTGGAGGCAGCAACTTTCCCGTCCAGCACCATTGCAGTCTGACAGGCTGTTTCCATTGCTCCAGCTGGTTACTGTCATTTATAACCATCCTTTTTGTGGAAAGCTGACGCTACACAACTGAGAATCATAGAATTGTTTTGGTTGGAAAAGACCTTTAAGATCATCAAGTCCAATCACTAACCTAGCACTGACATGTCCACCACTAAACTATGACCCTAAGACCACCATGTCTTTGAAATACCTCCAGGGATGGTGACTCAAGCACTCCCCTGGGCAGCCTGGTCCAATGACTAACAACCCTCTTGGTGAAGAATATTTTCCCAATATCCAGCCTAAACCTCCCCTGGCACAACTTGAAGCCATTTCCTCTTGTCCTATCACTTGTTACTCGTGAGAAGAGACCAACACCCGCCTGGGTACAACCTCCTTTCAGGGAGTTGTAGAGAGCGATCAAGTTTCCCCTTAGCCTCCAGGTTAAACAACCCAGTTCCCTCAGCTGCTCCTCACAAGACTTGCTCTCTAGACCCTTCATGAGCTTTATTGGCCTTCTTTGGACACGCTCCAGCACCTCAATACCTTTCTTGTAGTGAGGGGCCCAGAACTGAACTCAGTGGCCTCACCAGTGTTGAGTAGAGGGGGACAATCATTCCCCTAGTCCTCCTGGCCACATGGAGCCTTTGCACATTTTCCAAGGCAGAAGCCATAATTGCATCAAACCTGTGCAGAGCTTAGTGAAATGAGAGCCAAGTCCATAAAGGGTCTTTTAATATACTACTGCAGTTTAAATCACTAGTGACAAATCATTACGCACTTGTAACCCCCTTCTGACAGTCATTATTCGTAATATAAAATGCAAAATCCAAATTATCCACAAATTTTCCTAATGGTTTGTGATACCTGCCTCTTTGGCCAGACCTACACCATAATTTTTCATGCCATCGTTGAGCTTGTCCAGTTTACTCCTACTTATAAATCCTGATTACCAGAGACCAAGCAATCGCAGGTCCTTAATTGCTGAGTTGCTCTGTAGTATATGTGATTTATAAAATGTGTAATTCATACCTTACCCCACCAGTAGGATTGTGGAATGGGGATGTGGTCAAGGCGAGCCCCACGAATCCCAGCTCTTCTGTAAGCCTCAGATGTCAGATCAGGGAAATTTCTGTTCAGGTCCAAGTTTTGAGCTGTCTGTCGTCCGATGACCCATCCATTGTAACCAGCTCCCTAATTTATAACAGAGAAGCCAACCTCAGAACAACTTCCTGTTTCAAAATACCACTTTGTGGAAATTGTTTAAAATGCCATTTTAATCAAGGAGAAGTTTTAAAAGAAGTAAACTTAAAATGTCTGTGCTGTTAAAAAATGACCCTTATTAATCATTTTTCTCCCCGAGATCACCAACGCACTAAGTGGCATGCAGGAAGCATTTCACTCGCCACTGGTGTGACTCATGAGAGGAACACAGCAGTTTCTTACTCAGCGCAGAGCAGCATGCAGAGTGATTTACAGGAGGAGAAAATGAAAATACAGCTGATGTTCCAAGACGAGATCAGGCAGGATGCAAAACCCCCAGACTCATACAAACAGACAGAACTCACCACATGAGCAACACAGAAAATGAAAGGTTCTATTTTCATGCCGATGGTGCTAGCGATAAAAGTGAGGTGAAAAGCAGAAGAATGTCAGGTAAAGTATAATAGATTTTTTTTTTTTCCTTCAGAGTTCTTCAGGCAGCAGTTGATCTCTGAAAAATGCTGTCCATTATGAAAGCATGATAGTACAGAAAATATTCACATTTTATTACACCTGCTCATCTACAAAAGGAAAACTGTCTATTCCACAGTATTAAACTACATTTCCTTATGAAACAATTTAACAGTCACTAAAGTGAATCAGTAGGCATTTTGTTCTAGAACTGATAGCAGAGAGTGCTAAATGTGTGGAAAAGAAATAGTCATTCTCACATCATCACATGCAAGGAGCAAAAATGACAAACATGGCTCTGATTTCCTCTTAGCTCTGTTCACATCACCTTTGGAAAGCAACCTACCACCAAACCAGCCTGGAATTCTGGCTGCCGATCATCAACACTCCCTCCCATACATGACACTGCCCTCCCAGTTTGTCCTTTCACATGAGGAATTTTAGAAACATGAAACACTGAACATTTCCTTATAAAAAAGCCTTTTACCTCTTCTGCAGCCAGTTCATACCCATCAGGGTTGAGTGAAGGTAGGAGATGAATTCTGGTGTTATTAATCAAGGTCTGGATGCGAGGATTGCCAAGAAGATACTCTGAACACAGGTACTGTGCGAGGTAGATTAGCAGTTCTTTCCCCACAACTTCATTTCCATGCATATTGCCAATGTACTTAAATTCTGGCTTGACTGTGGAATATGAAGCAATGAGATGCTTTAATTTGATTATACCTGGGTGGCTCCCAAAAGCAAAGTAACCCAAATAGCTTATTGATGAGTCAGAAAGTTTTATTTACACTAATTTAATGCATGTGTTCCTGTAAATAGCACACCAGTTCTAGCTGAATTTCCCTCCATTATAAGTCTGTTCAATAACAACTTAAATAGTGTGAAATAAGGTAACTCCATACTTTCAGGATCCCAAACATAAGAGTCAATCTCTCTGAGCTTTTGCTGGACTCATCATTATTGTGAAGAAAGAATGCTGCAAACAAAACTGTCATGCCATGGCTGGGAAGGAACAAAATACACCCCTGGCACTCTCACTTTCCTTGGCACCTTCAATGCCTTATATTGTCACAGATCCTAGAAACGACCTGCAGATGTGTAATGTATTACCCTTCTATTTGGAACAGAAATGAGGTCGTGCATAAAAAGTGGCTTTTAGACTAAATAGCCTTGGAATAAGTCTATTAGAAACATATAACTTCACAATTCCCCACAGTTATCCTCTCAATTTCCATTCTTTCTTAGAGACTAATGGAAAGTAGAAAATAGATGCATTTTGGAGACACCTTTTTTCTGTCTATCCCTTTATCTTTGTCTTTGATCCTGGCCGCCTTGAGCACTAGACACTGGAGGAGGGCTGGCACAGAGCTATTATGCCAGTTTGCTCGGGCTGGCAAAATCTCCAGCTCTATAGCTATTTCCACTCTCTTTTATGCTGTCCTGAGCAGCATGAAGCAAGAGATTTAGAAGAAAATACTAGATAACACGTTAAATTACTATCTTTTATCATGCCATATCACAGTTTTAATTTAAAAGCTGATTCATAGGCTTTGTGTTCTCCTGGCAAACAGAGTATCAGCTTAAAAAGACATCAGCAACTTCTTTTCTTTACTCAAGAGAAGAAGGATGATAGGCCAGGAAATAGTAATGTAGAACTTTGCTCTGTTAAAGTCTTCTACTGGAATCTTGATCAAGTTTAACGGCACCTCACAATACCTCTACAACACGCACGGCAGCGTGGCTGAAAGCAAACAGAGCTAGCACCGGTCTTTGCTGTCTTCTCCGCCTCCCCTGCAGCATAGCACACAGAGGACACATTAGCTTGACCTGAGATGATAATCTCAATAAGGTATTAACTCAGATGTAGTTCAGACCTGCTACACCGCTGAGGTTGCTTTGATGCTGGAGCTAGTCTGATGAGAAACAACCTGTCTTTATGTCTCAGTGATGAATCTACAAAATAGAGATGATAACTGGTCCCCTTTGCAGAAAATTTGTGAAGACTCATATCCTGAAGGTGTTCAGGCACTATGGTAACATCAATTCCTGGTATCACTCATCTGTTACACTGACAGGTATTGCACTGACCTCAGTTGCTGTTCAGGAGGTTTGTTTCCGGTGTTGCATTGCCCTTTGTTATGTCAATGCCCTTCTGTATCTAAGGTGTTCTTATCAATGGTATGTATTTTAGGATCTGTATTTTAGACTAGGGACAGGAAGTGTTTGGTGGTACAGTGGTAAATAAAAGGAGACTGAGGAAGTGGTAGATGATGAAGGAGGTCAATAACAGAAAACTATCCCAACTTCTTTGTATGCTGGGCACAAACAAATAATAGCCATATCACTGCAGCCAAGCACACGGTCATATATCTACAAACCATGTCAACCAAATGTCAACCATGGTCATAAATGGAGATCAAAATGTTAGGAAATTGCAATCGAACTGTAATTGCTCCAGTGAATCATCAGCTATCATTCTAATTCAGGAACACAAAGGAGGAGAAATGGTTTTGAATCAATGGTTTTCACAGTTTAAGTGATATCCCGTTAAAAGGACCTGTTTTCACTCAGGTAGTCTGGACTCCCCTCAAGCAACCTGATCGACACTGATATAACTCACGCAGTTCATGGTGTCCAGGCTTGGTTGAAAACTCAATCACAAAAAGATCCTTCCCGTCAAAACTGCGACCTATGCTGTAAGTTGTTGCAATATGGGAGCACTTTGAAGCAGTCTTCTTCAGCGTGCTCACCATTTGGGAGTATGAGTGGTGTTTGAACTGAATAAAGGTTGCTGGCATGTCTGAAGTCAAATCTTCCTCAACATTTACTTCTCCTGCAAAGAAAAATTGTAACACAGTGTTTAAAACCATCGTACTCTGAAGACTGTATGAATGCCTGCACTTTTCTGCAAAATACCTTTTTCACTAGTAGAAAATACAGCCACGATCAAAACCTTAAGTCTGTGGAGTACATCCTAGACTGTTTATTGTGGTATATTTTGTCTGCAAAAATCATACTAATGCATTTTCACACTGACAAATATAACCTCCAGTTATAATTTGGCCTTTGGCATGCTTAGCATATTTTAGTCACAAAATGTACAGATTTTTCGCTTTGAATCTGGTGGATCAAATTCAGTTTTTTATGAGATTCGGCTGTCTCCAGCTATCTGGATCTTCGTCATCCAAACAAAAATCTGTGACAATCATTAATGAGAATATTTTAATGAGCTGTTAAGCTTGTCAAGTAGTCATGAATTTATCAGTGCATTAAAGTTTCAGCTTTTAAATAAAATATTTAAAATATACAGACAGCTATCACACAGGGCAGGGCTTGTCTAAATGCACACTAGCAGTCCAAACATCTAGCTCTGAGCTGCCTGTCTTGATGCTCTTTGTATATGAGTGAGAGAAACAGATGCTTCTCAGGCACAGTTTAATTAAGTGTTTAAAATAGATGGAACAAAATGAGTCACACTTTACAGGTGTCTATAAAGATGACAAGCTGAGATGACATGCGGAGAGGTTTTGTGCCACAGGCATGTCAGGCTGGGTGAGATGAGACTTTTCTCATCTAGATGAGTAAGATGTGTCAGCAGACCTTCCATCCTTACCTCTCAGCTTTGCCAGGGGATCAAAACATCCCTCTTCTTCCCCAGCGAAAAAGCGGTCGCAGTCTAAGAAGTAGGGCCAAGCCATGTCTATTGCATCAAAGGCAGGGAGGCAATTTTTTTTCAGGTTTTCACAGACGTGCCTGCAGGGCTTTATAACTTTGTCCTTTTCACACTGTGGTGCCAGCACTGAGCAACCCAGGAGCCTCAGGTCCGGATTGCATTCTCCCTGGAGCAAGTTGTGCAGCACGCTGATAAGGATGTACTCAGAGCTGTACTCAATCACTTCTCGAGACTTCTGGTCCAGAAAATTAGGATACATCATTTGAGTATAGGCAGCATCAGTACAAGAACTCAAGGCAATGTCCACGCATTTTGCTATGAAAAGAAGATGAACACATGAAAAACAACTTGCTTCACTGACACTCTGAATAGTTCAAAGACAACATAACAAATAATATGCTCAATGAACTTTTTTTGTTGTTGTTCATAGATAGACTGGAGGCAGTTTGCAATACTCTCAAGTGAATTTGATGTCTAAAACCACTTATAGAAAGATAATGGAAAGTATGCTTGGTCTGGAGATTGACTGTGAACAGCTTGATGCAAACAGAATCACAGAATCATAGAATGGTTAGGATTGGAAGGGACCACCAGGATCATCTAGTTCCACTCCCCCCGCCATGGGCAGGGACATCCTCCACTAGACCAGGTTGCCCAAAGCCCCATCCAACCTGGCCTTGAACACTTCCAGGGATGGGGCCTCCACAGCTTCTCTGGGCAACCTGTTCCAAATAAATGTCATTCAGAATTCAAATGGTATCTGACAACTTGATGGGGTATCAGGGGTTATCTGATTGATAAGCACTGTTCCTAAAATAAGATTTATTTTGATAATTCAATGCATGAAGAGCAAATAAAGTACAAAACCCTGGCCCGAAAACACTGGAGTACTGGCCCCGCATGGGAATTCATCTAACAAATAGCTTGGAAACCACCAAAATTAATAAAGCCTGGTTTCCAAAGGAAAGGTTGTCTCATGTTCAATTAAATCTTATCTGATTTAAATTAAGAATACAGTTTGAGCTTATTAAACACCAGAGAATCCATAAGAGAGAAAAATCCTCTGTTGAGGTGTTAATTTGCTGGTGTGGGAAAAACTCAGATTCCAGAATAAAATGTATTTGTGATACCACTCTCTCCCCTGTCCCTGCCTTTTAGTATGGATTCATTGATGAGATGTAAGATCATACAGAATTTTTTCTTTAGTGGGGAAGGTATCAGCAAGATATCTCGCTTCCTTGCTTGGTCCCACAAAATTTGTGAGACCTTAATACCTCTGAAACTGCAGCCCCTCTGTGAAGTTTGATTGAAATTGCCCGAAGAGATCAAAAATTACTCTGGGACTTGAGTCACAGGCAAGTTGGGCCATAAATGTGCTTACACATATATTTTCATACACCTAATACCTTTTAAGAAATCAGGTTAAGAGCTCTTAGGAAGGACAAATGTTGGTAATACCTTCAACCCACTCAGCTCAGAGGTGAAAAGGGAGTAATAGAAAGATGTCTTTTCATAAATTTACTGGCTATTGCAGTAATGGGTCTACATTTGAGCCTCCTCTTGCTAATGTCTCTGGCTGGTAACAAATACCATTGTCACAACAGCAAAATCCTACCTTGTGTGAAACAGATCATCTCTCTAGGAACAAGACCTACTATAGCATCAACATCAGAAAATTTGTCAGGAAATAATGAAGAAATACTTAAGGTTTTGAGATTCTCCATGGACAGCAAGCAAAGTCACACCATACCTTTCTGTGTAGTTTGGCATTGACCTGCAAATAAAGAGGGGGGAAAAAAAGCGTTATGGGGCAGGTATCCATGGTACATCCCTCATATTAGGAGTTGTCAATCTGGTAGCCCTGCAGAGGCAGAAGCAGCTCTATGACCTGAGGTCCAGCCATACCAGGGACAAGCATGTATTCTCAACAGGCACATATTACATATATATACAAAGAGAAAACACAGTGTAGTCAAACAGAACCAGCACCAAAAGCATCATCCTGTTTCCCATTCTGGCTAATCAGGACAAAAGACCATTGATGGAAACGAAATATAGGTGGATCCCCCAGTAGCTAGTCTCAGTTTACCCAGTAGCTGGACCCTGGATCCACTGATGTCTCAGTTGCCTCATGCACTGACACACACACTGGTCTATCTGGTAGCTGTCACAGACCTAGGGTCTCACTGGTAGTCAAGCCCCAGACACCCTGGTCTTCCCAGCAGCTGGCTTGGACCTCCTGGTTCCTTCAGCAGCCAACTCAGATCCTCCAGTCCCTCCAATATCCAGCCCAGGATCACACCTGCTCAAATACCCTGATCCCAAATCTTTTGTCCTGTCCACTGCTAGTCCAGCTTGGTGTTTGCTAGCAATTGCACACAGTGACATACATACACACAAGGCACATGCACCGTTGTGCACACACAAGACACACAAACTGCTCTGACCTGTGGTCTCACACCGGTCGCTGGCATGGAGAGCCCCATACACCTTTATCCACACACAAAGAAAGAGAGACCCTCACCCAGTCAAAGAGTTGGAAATGAGAAGACAGGACAGACTGCAGGGATGAGGAACAGGGCATGGCCAGACAAACACACTGACCAGCAAGCCTTTGATCCACTTTTGAAAGGAAGGACTTGACAATATATCTGAAGTGTGGTTGTGTAAGAAACCAGGCCCATGTCTGAAAAAGGTGTTGAGCTGCCCAGCCCTGACAAACTTGACAGTATTTCTAGGCTTGCTTAAAAACTGTTAAGTTAGGTGCCTGGGAAATTTCACCAAAGTGCCTTGTGGATCTTCCCCTAACAAATCTATAATGCTGTGCATATCTTTCTTGTAAAGCAATTAAGCTTTTGGTGGATATGAGGGGATGTATTTCTTCCCCATCGTACTTCATCCTATCTCTAGCAACTGCATTTTATAATCCTTTTAATAATATCTTAAAACTAATTATTTCCCTCCCCAACTACTCTCACAGGAAAGCTTTTCCAAAAGCTCACTCCTCTAATGGCTACAAATTGCCTTTTAATTTCCTGTCTGAAAGTATTCGTGGCCAGTTTATATCCATGTGGTGTTGTGCCAGCACTGTCCTTTACCATAAATAGCTCTGTGCGCTCCCTGGTGCATGCCTTCATCGTGTTTTTGCAGAGAGCAATCAGATCCCCTTAGATTTCTATTTACTAGGTCAAATAAATGAAGCGCTCTTGATTTTGAAGGAACATGGTTTGATGACCCGGGAGAGGCCTCTTTTGCTCCTGCTGCCAATGATTCTATATTGCCCTTATCCGACACTGGCAACAAGAGAAAAATATTGCTACCAAGGTATTGGAGCTGTTTCCACCAGTGCCTTACAGGAGCTGTCACTATGTGTGAGCTGTTTAAACACCAACGGGTCTGCCTTCCTCGTGATGTATTGGAGATCTAGCTATGTCACTATTTCTTCTAACTCTCACTGGGAGTGGACAGGTATCTAACTTCTTGCTCAGTGAATTGAGTATTTGTCCTTGCAAGACCAAATTCATTATGTTTTCTTTTTTTCTTACTAAGGAAAGTTTAAACTTCTACTCTCGGCATATTTCTTTAGATGTAATCATCTGCATATGTATTACTAATGAGTTGATCATTCTTTAGCCAAAATAAAAATATTACGAGAACAAAATTAACCCTGGAATTCTGTCTTGAAGGGAGACATCTATTTGGAAATGAGTCTGGGTCTGTATTATGAATTGTCATTGATCCACATTATCTTATAAAAAAAAAAAAGAGGGATTAGAACTAGCAGAAACAGTCCATCTTCAACACCAGCAAGTTTTGGTAAGCAGCAAGCTGGAAAAAATTATCACCGTACAAACTCCTTTCTTGGCTTGGTACATTATGCTAAGAGCAATAAACAATACCTGGTTCATCAACCCATGCCTTCTGTTGCAGGATTTTGGTGTTTCCCTTCGTTAGGCACAATCTCCTCAGTGAGTTAGTTATTAAGGTCAAGGCATTTCTAAAAAAGCTTCATCTCAGCCAGATATTGCATGTAGTTTTGCATCTGGGGATAATCAAGGAACAGCGTTTTGGACAATGCTAACTGGGAAAGAGAAAGGACTGATCTCTGGTTAGCAAAAGCTCCAGCAATTAATCCTGCTGATAAAATTGGATGCTACTACCTCCCTGAATCCAGATAGTCTTATATCCTAATGCCATCACACCCACAACAGCTTGTGAGGCCTTGGACACAAGTCTGGACCCTACCGAATGTTCCAAATGTGGATGGGACTGGCTTGTGTTCAGACACGTCCCAACCAACAGCGTGACTCTACTTCTGCTTGTCACCAGGGCCATTAGCAGTGAATCCCCTCATTACCTTGAGCAGTGGCTAAGAAATATTGGATACTGTTTTTTTCTCCTCAGGAGAAAATGACTGTATTGTAGGTATTATTTTAGACTAGGGGGTCATGTGTGCTGAGCACAGCTCTTCATGTGTTCATTTAGGGAGTATGAATGGTCTTTCCCCAAGTGCTCACGTTTCCTCAAAGGTAAGAGGTATTTCCCCTCTGCTGGTCTGCGACCAGAGTACAAATGTCCTTTTTGTTTGTCTCTTCGGCACGCCGTGATCAAATAACGAAGCTGAGGCGCACACAGTCTCCCAGGCCGCTGCTACTGTGCGGGAGTGCTGCAGCCATCAGTCAGTTTGATACGTGGCACAAACCTGCTCTCAATGGTGTCTCAGTATTCTGCTTATTCAGCTGGAGCAAAAAGGTGTGCTGGCAACACGCTGGAACAAGCGGAGGAAACCAAAGGGAAAATGCAGCAGGCGGGGTCTGGGAATGGTGCTGCTGCTTCCTCCTGCTCCGGCTCTCCAGCAGCAGCAGCCTTGCTGTGTCGAACAGATGCCTCTTTCTGCCCAGCTGGCCAGGAGAAGCGTCAGGAAGCAATGGGCAGCCGATGGGAGAGGCATGCGAAATTTCCTTAAGTCTGGGTTCACAAGAGGACTGAGCTGTTTTGTGAGCACAAGTAGATGTTAGCACAGGAGAGGCAGGGACAGCTCTGGTTTCAGGCTGTCTGCTACCTGGCCTCTACACTTTGCTATTTTCACCAGACTTACAGGGAGAGGCAATCTACTAAGCAACACGGCCGTTTGTCATTAACAAAGACACTGGCTGAAGAGGATAGATTTATTTTTCAGATGAGGAACCCCAATCCATATAAACCTTTCCCACGGCAACTGAAGTTGTTCATCTCAGCATGTGATAAGCAGGATAAAGCTTCAACACCAGGCAAAGCTTTTCCACTACTTTTGGCCCAGGATGCCCCTCACAAACTCAGAGCTACCAAGGCTCACTCACGGACTAGCAGCGCAACTGACTCCTTCCCCCTGGGCCCTAATCGTAAGCCTGCCGTTTTTGCAGCACACCGTGGTGTTTTCTCCCTCTGTCTCTGCCAGAGGTGTCTATACAGCTGCTTCTGCCATCTCAGAGGCCACCTCAGCCCAACTGTGGCACCGCTCCCCACCACAGCTTCCTTGCGAGCTGCCGCATGAGCCATACCTCCGCCATGGCTCTGACATGTAAGCACCCAGGAGTGATGCAGGCTGAGCTCCCAGGTTATCAGGAGTTAATATACACAAAAGCAAGAGAGAAAAGGTCTGGTTTATACCAGACCTTGCTTTCTAGCAAGTCTTAAATGTGCGTGTGTGCTGATGTGATGTTTGGACTTTCCCTATGTTTCCTAATGCCAATGCTTACATATGTTTTGGAGGGTGCGGCTCTGCAAGGGCCAAAGATAATTCTCCAGCGTGTGTACTTATATAAATAAGTGTGGATGCACGTAACTGGGCCAGAGCCTGCCTGCCTGGAGAGCAGGCGACCGGAAACTCTCGGAGGCCAGCTCCTGCACTGCAGCCGCACGCTCTGCTCCCGGAGCCCCGCGCCCACGGGTCAGGGTCTCTGCACACAGAAATGACCCCAAATCTGCATCCCCACCCACTACAGCTCGTTTTGTCAAAGCTCTGGCAATGCCAGCTGGAAGAGTTCAGCCACTCCCTCTCTCTTGAATGATATACAGAGTTTCTCAGGTCTCCAGATTAACTTGCAGGCTTCAGTCACTGCTTCTTCTGTGCTTGAAAGAGCCTAAATCTCTTCCATTTTTTGAGCAGAGGCTTCCCTGGACTCAGAGGAAGACAGTGGCACTTCCTCTCATAGTCCCTTCCGCAGACAGGTTGGTACAGAGAGACCTTTTTTCTTCCTGACCCAGAACAGCCTTTTCAATTTTTTATGTTTATTTTTGTACTCTGGCTATTCCACCAGAGCTACAAAAGCCCTTTCAGTAGCGCAGCTTCTATTTAAGATTATGGATAAAATAACTTATTGAAGAGTCGAAAAGCCATTTCAAGCTTTCTGAGCCCTCTCTATAATATACCCTTCTGGTTTTAATTTGCAAAGGCAAGCTTGAAAATCTACAATGCAGCACATACATATTTTACTGCCAAGCTTACATTTTTTCCCCTTGATGATTCAGCACTGAAAGAAGCAAGCTGCTGTGATTAACCCTAACCCAGACAATAGAGCTCAACAGCTACTTCCAGTGCCATGGCTTGGCCCGTTGCCTTTTCAAGAGCAAAGCCAACAGGAGGCTTGTGCACTTGAGGATATGGAATAAGTCCAAGGGCCAATCTTAAATTCAAAATATCTAAATCATTCAGCGAGGCTTACACAATTGCATTGTTATGACTGACAGATCGAACAAGATTAGATAATTTATCTTGTACAGACCAGCACACCCCCTACCAGCTTTCTGGGTTTCTTACAATACAGTTTTAAACTGGAAGAATTAGGTATTCATTTTAGTCTGTTTATAGCCAAAAGCTCTGCTTTTCCAAAGCATTTCAGTTTCTGATCATATTAGTATCATCCTCCTTGCAGTTCTACATGGTTCATCGAGTCAGTCTTTGCAATGATAATCTGCCTCGTAACACTAAAGAGACAAAACTTAATATCAGCGGTAATATGCAAACACTGCTGGGCTGTACCATGTACGAAACACTGGAACAGCACCTGCAAATGGCAAAGCACAGTCTGCGTCTGGAGCCGGCCACAGCACGGGGGCAAGAGCAGGAGAGGATTCATTGTAAAATACTATAACAGAGCAGAATCGCCAGGAGGAGGGAGCAGGAGGAGTGGGGAAGTAAGGGGACTAGTGGCAGAGGAATGAGACAGTTGAGTAGCTTGGCTAGGAGGGAAACGGTCGAGCAGAAAGCCCGGGAGAGGAGGCAGCTACATATCTAACGCATACATGCAAGGGCAGAAGTGGAGAAGATCCTCAGGCACAGAGAAGAAATTCCAAGAAAACTGGAGGAGAGAGGAGTGATTGCAAACACCAGTCCACGTGGTTAACTCCTTTTTCTGGATACATCAAAGCTTTTGTGAGTAGAGGACTGAATTCCTGTTACTGATCTTCCACTCCAGCAACGGCTGTAACTGCCCCAGGGGAGCAATGTGTTTGCAGATGGGCAGCAGTGTGCAAGAGCCCGACCCGCAAGCAGTGAGACAAGCCCTTTTTTAGCCCTGTTCCCTCGCACGAAGAAGCCTGAAAGCACCTGAAAGAGATTAATGTCTAATCTGCCTTCGCTTTGCAGAGCAAGATCACAGCAGGAAGACGCAAACCAGTGTTCGTTATTAATCACCCTTCTTTCTGAGCCACCTGCTGCCTGGCATTCGGTTAAACACCCATTTTTATTGAATTGTCGAAGGTGTTCCCGCAGCAATGACACCGCAGTCAGCTCTCGCGGGACTGTTTCTCTCCCACGAATTGTCTGGAGCGTGAGAGAAGATGCTGAATCCTTCCCATGGGTGATGGGAACCTGCAAACCACAGGTCACGATCTGTGCAGATTCACGCCCAATGGCTGAAAGCCAACCTCAGTGGTGGCCAGCAGGTCTTCCTTGTCTCAAATTGTCCAGATGCAATTAAAACAGGGCTGCAGTTGTGGGAGCTTAAAAGAACCGAGGAATAGTACTGCTGTCTGTCTGCCTGTCTGTCCCCACCATCCGTCTCAGTGCCTTTAGTGACAGGATCCTCAGTGCCACCTTAGCTGTGTCTCTGGTCAGTAAATGTGGCTCTAGGGAGTTCTCCCAGTTGAAAATACTGAACAGAAGCATCCCAAACAAAAAAAAAACCACACACACCCAAAAAACCCCAAACCAAACCAAACAAACAAAAACCAAAAAACCCCCCCACCCTCTAAGTGCCCTTGTTTTTGGCCTCATTTGAGATGTTTTTCCATTTGTGAAAGGAAAAACTACCAGTTTAGAAAACAAAACACAAGGAAACAATGACGACGACAGCAGAATGGCCCAGGAGTTGCCAAACTGACTGGAGACTTGCTGGGCTGCACATGTGGCTGGGCTGCTGCTGAACATGCATTCGCTGTTTAGCGAGATGACCTGGAGACATCTAGAGGTCATGTCTCAGCGCCTGGTCAACAAAGTAGGGAGAAATCAGCTCACGGGAATGCTGGCATTAAAACAACAGATGGGGTGAGGAGATAGAATAAGTCAGGAAATCTTTACAACTATCATCTGAAGGATCAGATTCTTGTCAGGGTGAATGGAGAAGGGTGAAACCACATTTTAGGCTGATAATGCAGAGCTGTGATGCCTCCATAGCTTTACTTTGTGGCCATAGACTCTCTATAGCTCAGTTCCCACTGTCTAAAGACATAGTTCTCTCTAAGCGCTGTGGCTTACCACAGAGTCAGATGCTTACCTTTGAGTCAGTTCAACTCCACTGAATGCCACTGGATAGAGGATCATGTCTGAAAAGTTGAGGGTTTTATCTCTGGTGCTATAACCCTTCCAATACATTTGCCAGAACATCATGCCATCCTCTTCAAATAGTCTATGCAGCCCCTAGCATAACTCTGTCCTTTCATTAGTTTGGATGTGTGACAACCATTGTAATTAACAACACATCTGGTTCTTCTCTAGGGAGTTGAGTTTTAGCCAAATGTGGTATTTTTATGTTACAAAAGATTGACAGTTAATTCAACAGCCTTGACTAAAAATCTTAATGACACTGGAATTTTAAATCAGTGTCTTAATCACACATTGTCTCCTAGATAGAGTTGTCCTGTTATAACCCTGCAAAACTACAATAGTGCCAATTAAATCAATGGAGTTACAACAAGATAAACAAAAGGAATGAAATTTCAGATTTATTTCTGCAATGGACAGAGCAACCCTAAGTCCTTAATCTTCATTGACCTGTGACAGCAGCATCCAACTGGGACGGTGACTATGCAAAAAAGGTTCAGCAGTCACAAAAGCCCTGTGTCCTAGAAGCCCAACAAATAGACCAGGACATGACCCACCAGCCTCAAACACCATGTGCACAACAAGATAGGTGACTTCTGCACGGTACCTCCATGCTCAGCTTCTCTATGTCTAGAAATGTTAAAGGAGATCAACCGTTAGTGTTACTAAGTCTTGCTAAAAGCCGAGCTGTGTGGGGTTTTGTTCAAGTTTTGACTTCTATCTATTTACACACCCAAACTTTAAAAATGTTTGAACAAGTATTCTGAAGAAAACCGCCTTCACATTAAAATCCCACATAAACTCTTTCAGTAGTAAAAGGATATACCTGTGTATTATATTTTCAGTATAACTGGAAGCACCTTTTCTGATCCCATTTCCCATGTTAAACGTAGCTGAAGATCAGTGTTGCTGAAATAATAATTGTGTAGAAATACTACAGTCAGCGGTGGGAATCCAGAGCAGCTCACATGACTCCATGATGAAAACCAGGTCTGTGAGAACTGCAATTTCTCATCTTGTGACTGCGCATGATGCAGATGCTAGTTCTGCATTTTTATGTTTTGACAAGGCTTGGATGCATCCATCTCGGGTGCAGCAGGTGAGATTCCTACAGCTTGGGCTTCCCCGCACGTGGTGGCTCGGTGCTGCGGCCACGCTTGCGGGCTGTGGCCACCCATGAAAGCCATGGTGCCAGATGGCACGCTTGCTCTGGGGCAGAGGAGCAGACCCCATCCCACTGCCAGGTCACCCCGTGCAGCCACATGCGTGAGAGCAGGAATAGCTGGAGAGATGCTGCCTCCGTGTGCATGCACAGACATGGGGTTCGCCAGGAAACAAGCATCAGAAATGTGGACAGCAAGGGAACTAATGGTCCTGTAAAGCCGGGGCCACCATGAAGCTCATGGAAGGCAATGGCTTTTCCTTCTGTCATTTAGCAGTAAGCCATGGCACACTATGGAGTTGGGAATGCCAGAGAAGGAGAGGGGAAAGGTAGAGCAACTATATGTGAAGGCAGTTTTTCAATTTGTCTGACTTTCCTGAAGAAAATCAACTTTACTTGATGCCATGGCTTAGAAAAGAGCCAGTGCCACAAAACGGGCCCCCAAGGAAATACAGTGCCCCTGCCCTTCAACCTGCTGGGTTTTCCCTTCCCAGCTCTCGTCCTTACCGCTCCCCACTCCCTCCCACCCGCAGCGGCTGACCTGAGGGACCCTCAGGATGGGGCAGTACCTGGCTCAGGAGCAGAGCGAGCCAGGAGATGGGGAACACCAACGTGTGCGAGAGAGGAGCAGGCCCGCCGGAGACCAGCGCCAGCCAGCGCAGCCCTGGGCAGCGCTCCAGCTGCTCTGCCACCTCCGCAGCCTCAGATCCAGCAGCTTCGCTCCTCAGGAGGGACACCAGACGGGCCACTCCGTGCACCCCAAACATCTTCCAAATGCTGGCACGGGGAGCGGGGGACGGCAAAGGGCTCAGGCATCGCTTTGGCGTTTGAACTCAGCCCAGCTCCGGCGCCTCCCCAGAAGCCGCCTGTGCAGGCTGAGGAGCCCACACGGTGGCACCACAGACGGCGGCGCGGCCCGCGGCCCCTGGCGGAAGCTGCGCGGCGGCGCCCGGTGCCCACTGCCGCCCGGGGAGCGGGGACCCGGGCCGGGGCCAGCGGTCGGGTGTTGCCCCGGGGGCTGGCACACGGACTTGGGCACTGTCCCAGAAGTCCCCGGTAAAGCGCTCCCTGGGCACGAGCGACCAGGGAGGGTTTTACCGCTGTTGTTTTGCAGCCTTAGCCTGACCGCCGGCAGCATCTCAGCGGTGGAGCTGGCCCCAGGGGCAGCGAAAGTCACCTGCTTTTACTGTTCCAAGGTCGGTGACCCCAGCCTCCTTCTATTGGCTTTTATTTCTGTTGTCAGTGATGGTAAAGGGCTGTATTTAACTAATTACTACTGGAACACATCAGTCAGCAGCAGACACTTGCAAAACTCCCTGCAGACGCAGCAACCTGCGATATTAGCTCCCTTCACCAACGTCTGGCCACCTCTCAGGGTGAAAATGCTGAGCGGGACTTTTCTTACCCAAACTAGAGGCTAAGAGGCCAGTAAAACTCATCATGGTCTGCAAGTGCTGCCTTGCAATGGGGAAATGTAACGTCTTATCCCGGGGCTACCGGCTCCCCAGGGATGCAGGGCGCGGGAGGGGAGAAGGGGTCTGCCCTCTCTCAGGGTTGTGGTTGCCAGCTGCTGTTCGAAAAGCTCCCCACAGCGTGTGTGATGCTTGTGTCATATCGTGGGGCTGGGAATCATCTCCTTATTTCACTAAACAGGAAAACACAAAGCATTTGTAAGGATCTTGGTATTGTTAGCTCTGTTTCATTTTGGTTTCTTATTTAAAAAGAAAAATGAGTCACAGCAGAGCAAATATTACCGAGAAGGCCAGGCTGCCTGCAGAAACCAGCTCCAGCCTTGCTGTGAGTCAGTGACAGTGGTTCCTGCTGCCCTTCTCCTGCAGACGCAGCTCCAGGCTGGTTTCCTCCTGCAGGGCACCACAGGTCTGACCAGTGAGATCCCCAGAGATCTGTACAAGAGATTCCCAAACCGGGGAGAAACTCCTACCGCGACAGCTGAAGACATAGCCTACTGCGCCGGATGTCGAGAGGAGACCCCTGCAAGGTCTGATTGTGAACATGTTCAGCTCCACAGCCTCCTTTCTTTTCACGTGGCCTGACATGACCCTATCCCCCCTTAAGAAACCTGGCAGGTCTCTCAATGTCCAAGCTGCTACTTAATTCCCTGGTCCAACATCCCTCCAGTGTGAAGTGTGCCCCTTCCTCACATTGCACCCCATGTGGTGACGTTTTCCTACCACCAGCCATCCTTCCAGAGCCACATTCAGCGGTCTAGTCCCTCCACATGTAAGGTGGATTTCCATCACCTGCCTTTCCTCAAGGCCTCCTCTAAAGGCAGCATGGCTGCCAACACACACAAAACATTCTGCCACAGCAGAGTTACCCTTTGATGATCCCTACATCTGTGGCTGCCAGGATTAATACCTCATGGCACAACTTTGATCAGCTGGAACTGGAGCAGAATCATACCTCACAGAGAAAGGGCATGCTGCAAACCGCACAGCCCCTTCCTGTAATTGGCTGTAAATAGTCTACAACGCTTCTCTTTGTGCAGCTTTATCCAAAAATAAAATCCTTTCAGGCTGCGGTAGACCTCACTTTGATGTTCGTGGGAACAGCACTCTCAAATTATATGCATTACACAGCACATGGACTGCATTGTGTAGCAGGTCAATGCCAGTGACTGTCTACGGCTTATATTTAAGCACTGAAATACAGCTAACTTCCTTGGGTAACATTAAGGTCAGTTTCAGGTTACTTTATTGCTTCCTGTATTCCCGTAAAATAAATATTTTTATGAATCATTTTGAGTTTGAACCCTCTGAAAAGTTTTCCTGGAATAGACCCTGTCACTACACTAGAATTCACCTCTCCACCGTCTCTACATAAATGAAATCTGAATTAAGCCCACTTGATTAAAAACACCATGTATTTTCAAAAGACACTGTTAACATTTTTTATTAATCAGCTGGTTACTGAACCAAAAGCTTTCAATCCATTTAGCAGCATGTTCCTATCTAAATTTTATTCCGATGGATAAATCTGCTTTTCCAGTCAATCAACTTATACAAATTCCATATTGCTTATAGCAAGCTAAAACACACCCTACAGCTGTCAGATCCTAATAAATCTTCTCATACTTTGGACTTGAAATAAGTGACCTAAAGCTAAATGTAAGGAGAAGATTTTTTTCTTAGCAGCAAAGCACACAGAAGGTCGAAAGTTCATTTTCTTTCAATCTGACTACCACGTTCCTAGAAGGCAAGGCCAGAGATGGGGCAAATCCTCTGCATTCCCCACGACAGCGACAGCGAGGGGGATCCTACCAACTGGGAACTCCGTAAATTGACACAAACACACATCTACACATGGCCCTAAAAGACAATGATGGGGAAATATTACGTTCCCTTATGTCACAAACTTGTTTTTCTATTGCAGAGCCACACTGCCTCTTGCATGCCCATCCACAGCCCCAGTTTCATCACTGGCAGTCTGCAGCTTTCCGAAGAGCTGATCCCCTTGTCTCTGGGGAAGAGTGACAGCTCCTGCCTCCCTCGCCTTGAAGCTGAATCCCTTTTATCTGCTTATCTCCAGGAGAAGGAAGAAGGGAAGAAGGGGGACTTTTGGGGTGGTTAGCCTTACCTAGGGTCTCCTGGCCGGTTTCACAGCGGGGTGCTGGCTCGGTGGCCCTAAGCAGCCCGCCAAAGAGGAGCAGGAGCCTCAGGACCATGCTGGAGCCCCTTGCACAGGCAACACAGCGATGTGGCACTCGCTGCCTGGTGGAGCGGCTCCTTGCTCGGAGCCTCAGCGCGGCTCTGGCTCTCCAAGCTGCAGAGGAAATCAGTGCACTGCAAGGGCATGCCCACGTCTCACAGTATATGCAGTCCAGGCGTCAGATTTCAGCTAGCGTTCGAGCTTGGAAAGCAAAAGGCTTTGAGACAGAGAGGGAGGAGGAGTGAGCTCCCCCTCCCCTTTGCCTTCCAGCCCTTTCCCTGTTGCAGCTTGGCTTGCCATCTCATAAACAGTTTGAGCGAAGGGGGTCCCTGCAGGGATGCGTCTGCCTGCTCCTCAGCCAAGGGTCCGACGCCTCTGGACTTCATGCAGCAGTTTTCCTAAGGGACAGAGGAGCTTCCTTAAATTGTGTCTCGCTGAAGTCGAGAGCGACTGCCTGGAGAGAGCAGGGGGAAAAGACAGAGAAAAGCAAACAACCGAAAGCAACTTTCTTCCCAAAGAATGGTATTTCATAACTCACTTTAAAACAACATGACAGTGTAGGGACTTTAAGCTGCATCTCCTCCTGCACAGCAAGAATGGGAACCCATAAAATAGCCACTAGGATGCCCCTCTGCCTGCTCCTCCTGGCCATTTAATTTAAGATAAGGTCCAGTTTACAGAAGCAGACTTGGAGGGATATTAGTCTTTTCTGTCTATTCTTAAAAAAACAACTTCACAAAAATGTAGAGAAGATCCCAGAACAACAATACAAGCTTTAACTGGACGGTAAATTTATATTAAGTTCATTTTAAATGGATTTTTTTTTTTAGTTTGGGTTTCTTGGGATTGTTTTTTGTTTGTTTGTTTTTGAACAAATAAATATGCACTGTATGTTTTTATCCCTATGCAAGAGGTATAGTGGCAAAGCTTGCCTTAGGATGTGAACTCCTTGTTTCCTACCTACACATCAAAAACTTCTCTTCTTTTTTTTTTCCCATCTGTATCACAGGAAAAGGGATTTTTCTTCAAAAATCTAGAACAAAGCATCCTGATTTCCAGTATGTGTTCCTTTGAAGACAGATACCTGCTTGCACATGAGAGCAGAGAATCTCTCCTTGCAGTTGGAGCACACTGGCTCCTGCTGATCACTATCAGAGAGATCAGCAGGGAGTTATGGTGCTGTATGATAATGTAATCAAATAACCCCCCCTATAGGGAAACGCACAAAAGAGGCTGACAGGGCAGGAGAAAGCTGTATGCGTCTCGAAAAACAATTGATGTCCAATCGTATTTGGTTAGGTTATACTGTGAGATGGGTTGGGAAGCTCCTCAGTAAATTACGTCCTTTGCTGCTGGGCTCTGCAAAGGAGGGTGGCTTTTCTGCTTCCCGTATTTCCTACCAGATCTGGAAACTGCAGAGTCTGCCCTGGGACCAAACAGCACCAAAGTCCATCAAGGTTCAAAGAACAAACTTCTAAAGACAATAAGATTACTTAGCTGCCTTTTTTTTTTTTTTCTGCCCTGATCACACAGCAGCATGCCTGGACTCTACAGATAAATAAATAAATAAATAAATAAATAAATAAATAAATAAATAAATATTGTACCGACACAGCTCTGAAAGTGTGGTCTGCAGGAGTACTTCACCTCCTGCCCACCTCCCTGGCAGCCTGTGGTCGGCCGAACTAATCCTTCAGAAGTTGTAATCCAGTCAGGTTTCCTTTTTTTTTTTCCTTTTTGTTTTTTTTTTCCCCGTGCCTGTAATTTCTCCCTCGGTCTCTCATCCTTCACTCTAGACACTATATCATCATGAGTGTCTCCTGCCTTCCACCACACTTCAGGCCACCAGGCCACCAGGCCCAGTTTAGACCCCGCATACTTTAGGATCACATATTTTAAAATACCACCAAACTTAAGTTCACTTTACCAGGACCCTCCTGTGATACTTCACATTCATACTGTGCTCCACACTTTATCTCAAATACTGATGAGACAAAGTCCACCACACTGGGAATACTGATTTGGTGTCATTTAGGAATGCTCAGCCATTATTTCCCTGAGTTAAATGATTGTGATAGACATTATATCATTTATTGTTCTCAAGATTATTTCATCCATCTAATATTATTTGTAGCTTGTCTACGCGTTGATTCCACCACTGTACCCCCATTTCAATGAGCTTATGAGCCTTTATATCATATGAATCAGAATCAAATGGAGACCAGATTTTCTCTGCCTTGTATAAGGCACTAGTGATTACTTGGATGAGCTCTGCAACAAAAAGAACATTGTGTCTCATCATGATAGCAATATGCTCAGCCTAATTATCTTCGCCAAGGGTCAGGACTCCTCGGCCTCAGAGCGGGGATTCCAGGACCAGAGCTACTGCCTTTACACACGCCTGCGGTGTGGTCCCCTCGCTCCTGTGGGTCACCTTGGGTTTCTTTATGACACTGTCTAGAGCTACCAAGTGGCTTTAAGGGCTCACCATCTCAGATGACAGGAGCAGAGCTCTACCCACTCTTTGTGCTTCCAAGGCTATATCCTGCCCCTCATTAACCATCCACACTGGGTTACCTAGGAACCCTTTAAAGCTCTTACCTCTCCATTTTGATTTTACCTGACTTCCTTAAAGGATTGCCCATACCTCAGGTCTGCACATCAAGGTGTGCTCTAAATGTGAGAATGGGAGAACTGGCCTGGCTCAGGGTTAGTTCATGCCCTGAAACACATGGAGTATGGGCTGTATGGCCACTGTACACACCAACATAGTGCCAAGTGAGCTCTGTACGGGTGGGCACAGCGCAGGAGCACTTGGTTCAGTAAGTTAGAGACTGTTCAGTATAACAGAATAAACAAGTAATAAGGAAGGTGTTAAATTAAATCCACAGACACTCTGGAATTAACAAGTAGGTGATGAGGGAGACATTATCAGGGATCAGAACACGTTGGTCACTGGCTGATGGGCCGCTAAAGCAACAGTTCAGGCACAGTCTTGGAGAGGGTCAACCTGAACTTTGTCACTGATAACAAACATGAAAAGGGAGTATCATTAGTATTATGGGATATCAGAAGGACTTTGGGGACCATCAAAACTTATTATTGCTTAGGGGAAAGGGAAAAGAGAAGGGCTGGAGTGGATCAGGAAGGCACAAGTGTAGCCCATCAGAGAGGAGGGGGATAAAGGGAATGGTTGCACGCAGGCAGGCTGCTGGGCAATGTGCTCATCTGGCTGAGCCCTGTGTATCGTTCCCGCAGTCTGGCCTATTTTCTTATTAAAACATTTTTTAACCTTTTTTTTTCGCCTGTGTAATCTCCCCCTCTGACCTAGGTGTGATTGCTGAAAGGTCAAAGTCCCAGCACCCGGAGAGTCCAAGGTTAAGCTGCGGCTGAACAGACCTGGATGTGTTTATATTTCCCAAATGAATAAAATCCTATGTCCACATGTGTGTGTGTGTGTGGTTTGCTAGCAAACTTCAGTCTGGATTAGCAGGCAAGTAGGAGAAAAACTTGCATCTGGAAAGACCCAAGGTCTGAATCAGTGGTTGAGTGAGGGGTCCAGGGTACAGATATGGACTGAGAGCTTGTGCTGATATTTCAGGGATCGGTGAATGTGAGTGTACCTGTGAACCCAGAGAGTTGTGTGTGCAGGTGTCTTTTCACTAGTGAACTTCAATCTTGAACAGCCAGAGAGAGGCAACAGGACCGGACTCTCTGTGGTTATGTGTATGTGAGTGCTGTTGGTAAAGGCAGGGTTCTGCTTGGCGTCACGCACGTGTCTACATGTGCATTTGTGCATGACACTGTGGGACATGCTCATTCTCACTGCTGACTGAACTTGCAATTGGGAACAGCAGCAGCTGCACCCCTGGGTCTGGGACTGTGGGGGTGCAGCCCCCTGGGCCACTCTGAGATCTCAGAATAAGCCTCAGGTCCTGCTGTTTTGGAGACAAGTGCAGTGACTTGGGCATCATGCACGCTGGTCATACCTGGGCCATCTGCTGCCTGAATGGTACATCAGGACAAGCCCTGGATCCTCTGGGAAAAACTCCCATGCTGCTGTTACCTTAGTAAGTGCAGTAGCCTGGAGCCGGGGTGGTCAGGCGCCCCCGGCCACACCTGGGCCACCCACTTTCCTAACTCTCTACCAGAATGACTCAACACCAACTGTGGCCAGAATGGAGAATCCTGACCAAAGCCAACCATCTCCAGATCCCATAAATAGCGACCCAAAAGTGGGACCCTTCGAGCTCTCCGAGACCGCAGCGGGCTGTGTGACCCAGCGTCTCCCCAGAGCTGGGACACCTCTCAGGGCAGATTTCACCAGGATTCAAAGATCATCCACAGGTGATTTCGTGAGGACTCAAAGGCCTGATTTCGCGAGGTTCACCGACTGCCTGTTGATGAATGCCGGCACATAAATGCGAGTAATTCATGAAAGTCATGAAAAGGGAAATCTTAATGATAGGTTAATGTGTCTGTGTGTGCAGTTTGGTTCAGAACTATTTGCCTGTCTGTGTGTGTGTAATTGGATTCAGAATTGTTTGTCTCCCTGTCTGTACATGTGATTTGATTTAACCTCCATCTGTGTGCACAACCCCGCTCTAAGCTTCAGGCAACCCTTGTCATTCCCGAATCTTTAACTAAGTTGCTGTTTTAATTGTAACAAATTCCATTGCATCATTCTGTTAAATAGGCTGATGATTAAGTGCTGTTAATAATTATACAACCTAATCTTGTGATCTATCTCAAAAATATTAATAAATACTAAATTGCTGCTAAACCAAAGCTGTGCAACAAAATCTTACTGGTGACAGGGACAGAGAGAGAGCCCTGAGCACCAGAGCACACTGGGTGAGGGGCAATCCCCAGGTCCCTGGCACCCACAAACATCACATCCTTAACTAGCTCCAGTGCACTAACTAAACAAACCCCTCAATCGCTGACAGCCAAAAAGCTCCTAACTTCTTGGTTTCTCAGCTTCCACAGACCTTTTACATTCAAGCAGGATGTCTCTTTGGTACCAAGATAAAAAATTTACAAGGTAGGGCAGATGGGGCCTAAGAGTGACCTTAAGGTATTTAGCAACAAAGATATATTTATCACTTTGTCACCACCATCCATTAAATGTTTTAGTAGCTGTATGCCGTAAGGCATGGACAACAGGAGGTCTTGAAGGGTTATTTCATTTACTCTTACTTTAGATTGCCTGTTCTTTTCCTCCTTTCCAAGGAATTTGATCCCAGGCTTTATAGTGTGTATTTCTGAGAAGCTTTGGCTGTTCCCGTGTGCATGGTTGCCTCCTCTGGGTTCCCCCGTAGACCTGAATCTTTCTGAGGTGGACAGTAGTTCAGCTACTGCTCCTCCCATCCATACAGTATTTTTTAGCCATCCAGTATTTCTACCTCATTTGACTATTTTTCAGCCCATTATTAGTACTTTGTGTATGTCATTCGTCCTTCTTGTACGTTTGTTGTGTGTTAACACTGACTATATCAAATGGGACGACTAGCAGGCCAAAACCTAAAAGCATTAAAAAGCGGCCAGGGAAGGTATGGTTGGGAATAGAGGGTCCTCCCCACCTCTGCCTTTTAATTTCTGGGTTTTAATAAACCTCGTGGGCTTTCCAGGGAGCTGACATCAAGTTGTGGTTTGGGCTTAAATACGATACATTCACTCCAATTCTAAAAGAATTTTAAAACGAGCAAACAAATTGCAGAGTGATGAGCAGATGTAGCAACAGCATCTGGGTTTAATCGTTTGTGCCTGAGTCACTACAATAAGGTTAAGTTAAATAAATTTACTAGCTCATATTGCTGACTACCTCTTTCCTGATCAGACCTCTCTGTTACGCTACGATCCGCAGTACAGCAGCAATCCAGAAATCCTCAGACAGGACTAAATACCAAAACTGGTTTATGTCTTTGGCAGGTGCTCAAAGTGGGATTAAATACAGTACATTTAACTTGCTTGCATTCTCACGATTCTTACTATTCTCAGAGAAATTTAGTAGAGGGATGTATCAAGCTCAGACTGGTTTTCATTACCCGATTCTTTTTATTTTGACTCTGCTGATAGGAGGTTGAACAATAAAGAGAAGCAGTGCTGGCTAGATAAGCCTTTTCTGAAGGACATAAACAGACCAAGAACAGACCAAAATGCTGCTTCTTTGCTTGTTATTGTCTCCCCCCCAGGTGCTGGTGAAGCTGGCCAAATGGTATGTGGCACCACATCACATCTGTTCCAGTACAAAGTCAGCAGGTGTAGTTTTAGGACTTTACAGTAGTTTAAATTAATCCAGGAGCTATTTTCATTTGCACAGCAGAAAACAATCCCCATCCCTCTCTTTTTTTCTCCCTCTTTCAGTCTCTGCGGAACAGGGCAGAGAAGAGGATCTGCTCTCAGGACAGACAAGGAGGGAACTGGCAACTTCCCACAAAGCAACAGCAACTTTCTTTAAAAGAACAACCACCAACACTCCACCAACCGTTCTACCTTATCCCCCTGTGCCCTGAACGTGCTTCATGCAACAGCAGGGACCTGAGAAAGGCCCACGAGGGCTTCTCGTTCAGCTTCAAGGTGCTAAGTTAAAAGAGGAAAGCACATTTGTTCTGTCAACAAATATTTCTGTTCTGGTTTCATCTCAGATGGAGTTAATTTTCTTCCTAGTAGCTGGTATGTGCTGTGTGGATTTAGTATCAAAATAACATTGATAACACACTGATGTTTAGTTGTTGCTAGGCGGTGTCTACAATTAAGTCAAGGACTTTCCAGCTTCCCAGGCCCTGCCTGCGAGGAGGCATGAGCCATCCACAGGAGGTGCACAAGAACCTGGGAGGGGGCGCAGCCAGGACAGCTGACCCAAAGTGGCCAAAGGGATATTCCACATCATAGATGTCATGCTCAGTGTATAAGCTGGAGGGAGTTTGCCAGGGAGCGTCGTGGCTCAGGAACTGCCCGAGCATCAGTCAGCAGGTGGTGAGAAACTGTGCTGTGCATCACTTCTTTTGTATATTCTTTTATCATCATCATCATCATTATTGTTCGTTTTATTTTCTGTCCTATTAAACTGTTTTTAACTCACAAGTTTTACCTTTGTTTTATTTCTCTTCCACATCCCACTGAGTAGGGGGAGTGAACAAACAGCTGTGTGGTTGTTTTAGCTGCCTGCTGGGCTAAACCCCAACAATTTCTAACTCAAATTAACATGCATGTGGGTAAGAAAAATGGCTGTTTTACTGTAAAGATACACAGACTATTTTGAGCTCTGCATTTAAGAGAAGCAGATATTTTGGGATGCTTCTCTGAGTCTTCTGGGACCATGTACATTATGCTTCGGGAGTTTCAACTTTCTCACTGAATATTTTTTTCAGCAGTGCCTTTTATCTCAACTTTCAGTTTGTTCCCCTTACGACCCACAAGATTAAACCAGCTTTAGAAACTGTCACACACAAACACTGAGAACCAGAAATTTGATGCAGAGACAGAGCAGAGAAAAAGACCACACAAACAAGAGTTTTCCTACACTGTACCCTAGGAGTTTAACCTAGAGTGAATCGTGGACAATAACTTTCTACATGTCTCAAATACTTCAAAAATTCCCTGTAGCCACTAGTAGTTATTTTTGATCATTATTGACCAAGTCCATATTTGTACCAGCGCAGTAGGGGAGGAGAAGTACGATTCTGGTAGACCTCCCCAGAGTGAACCAGTCTACCCATGCTCCAAAAATTAATTTTCCTCTTTTGGCTCAAAAATTGGACTTTAATTATTTTCTTTTTATTTCTGACATTTTGGCATGTTGTGCCAACTTCTTTCTACCAGTTTTTCCTATTACACCAGAGACAAAAGCAAGTAATGAGTGTGTGGGGTTTTTTTTCCATATTAGTATTAGGTTCGCAGATATTCCTTTCCTCCCTGGTTAAATATAATTAATATAAATAAATAAATTTGCCACTCTCAAAAAAAATTTAAATCATTTAAATTCAATACAAGTACTGATAAAACCCTGATAGAATTAAATCTGACCAGGGACATCAAGGGAAAGCTTGTATAGGTACATCAGTGATAAAAGGAAGACTAGGGAAAATGTGGGTCCCCTCTGGAATGATATGGGAGACCTGGATGTTTGGGATATGGAGAAGGCTGAGATACTCAATGACTACTTTGCCTCAGTCTTCATCGGCAAGTGCTCTTGCCACACCGCTCAAGTAGCAGAAGGCAAAGGCAGGGACTGGGAGAATGAAGAACCACCCACTGTAGTAGAAGATCAGGTTCGAGAGCATCTAAGGAACCTGTAGGTGCATAAGTTCATGGGACCAGATGAGTTGCATCCATGGGTCCTGAAAGAACAGGCGATGAAGTTGCTAAGGCTGTCTCCATCATATTTGAGAAGTCATGGCAGCCCAGTGAAGTTCCCACTGACTGGAAAAGGGAAAACATAACTGCCATGTTTAAAAAGGGAAAAAAGTAAGACCTGGAGAACTACAGGCCAGTCAGTCTCATCTCTGTGTCCAGCAAGATCATGGAGCATATCCTCCTGGAAACTATACTCAGGCACGTGGAAAATATGGAGGTGACTGGTGACAGCCAACATGACTTCACTAAGGGCAAACCGTGCCTGACAAAGTCAGTGGCCTTCTGTGACGGGGTTACAGCAGTGGTGAACAAGAGAAGAGCAAATGGTGTCATCTACCTGGACATATGGAAGGCATTTGACACTGTCCCGCACAACATCCTTGTCTCTAAATTGGAGAGACATGGATTCGATGAATGGACCACTCAGTGGATAAGGAACTGGGCAGATGGTCACACTCAAAGAGTTGTGGTCAACAGCTCGATGCCCAAGTAGAGATCCGTGGCGAGTGGCATTCCTCAGGGGTTGCTACTGGGACCAGCACTGTTTAACATCTTTGTCGGCAACATGGACACTGGGATCAAGTGCACCCTCAGCAAGTTTGCCAGAGACACCAAGCTGTGTGGTGCAGTTGACATGCTGCAAGGAAGCGATGCCATCCAGAGGGACCTTGACAGGCTTGAGAGCTGGGCCTGCACTAACCTCATTGAAGCTCAGCAAGGACAAGTGCAAGGTCCTGCACTCCTGCTGGGCAGAGAAAGGATTGAGAGGAGTCCTGAGGAGAAGGACTTGGGCGTACTCGTTGATGAAAAGCTCGACATGAGCTGGCAGTGTGCACTTACAGCCCAGAAAGTCAACCATGTCCTGGGCTGCATCAAAAGAAGTGTGACAGCAGGTCGAGGGAGAGGATTCTCATCCTCTACTCTGCTTTTTTGAGACCCCACCTGGAGTACTGCATCCAGCTCTGGGGACTCCAGCACCAGTGGGACATGGACCTGTTGGAGTGAGTACAGACGAGGCCACGAAGATGATGAGAGGGCTGGAGCACCTCTCCTATGTGGGCAAGCTGAGGGAGCTGGCATTGTTCAGCCTGGAGAAAACTCTGAGGAGACCTAATTGCAGCCTTTCAGTACCTAAAGGGACCTATAAGAAAGCTGGAGAGGGACTGTTTCCAAGGGCATGGAGTGATAGGACAAGGGGAATGGCCTTAAGCTGAAGGAGGAGAGATTTAGATTAGGTATTAGGAAGAAACTCTTCTCTATGGGGGTGGTGAGGCCCTGGAACAGGTTGCCCAGAGAAGCTGTGGATGCCCCATCCCTGGAAACGTTCAAAGCCAGGTTGGATGGGGCTTTGGGCAGCCTGATCTAGTGAAGGGTGTCCCTGCCTGTGGCAAGGGGGTTGGAACTAGATGATCTTTGAGGTCCCTTCCAATGCAAATCATTCTATGATTCTATGCTTCTATGATGCTGCCAGTGATAATTAAATACTCATTTCATCTTCTGACTTGTCACAGATTAAGTCAATGACCCACAAAATTAGTTGCTTATACCACTTCCAGGTGATCCACTTAACGGATCCTATCATAATGCCGAGGAATGCAATTGAAACAGGAGAAGGTCTTACCATCCTAGGAAGATTCAATGGAATATATGTCTTTCTTTTAGTATACCCTTCATGTGATCTCTGCTTGCTTGGGCTAATCAGTTGGAAATGAAGCCACTCAGGAAGTTTCTGCTGATGACAGGAGAAAATGATGTCTAGTTAAAATTCAGGCATGATCAAAGGCACAAGTGACACAAAAAACTGGAATGGAACCTGGCACCAGATGGTAGAATGAGACCACAAAGGGACAACAGTAGTATTTCTATATCCAGGAGAACATGTGTAAAATAACATGCACTGATCATCAAACCATGCTATAAACACAGAATATTATTTAAAATTAATCATTAAAGAGAGAGAACCGACATGAGGACTTCGTTATCCTCTCAACGGCTCTCTCTTATTGCTCCCACACGTGAAGTACCAAAGCAGGATCACTGCAAAGGGGTTACAGGTAATGCATTTTGCGGTCTTAATTCAAGATGAGGTCCAAAAGTGACTTTGCCTGACTCTTGTAAAGCAAGAAAAATAATACAAATAAGTCTGTGAGTCATGGAAATAAATATATAACAGCTACAAGGAAAAATAAGTGTGCTCAAAAAAGATCTGTGCTGAGAACTAAAGGTCTTTCTTTTCTTCTGATCACAGATGGAGTATTAAAAATTAATGTAAGCTCTACCAGAAAAGAACTTGACAGTACTATTTTGAGACTCATTTCACTTTGTCTCTTTTCCCTGTCTCACAGAACATTAATGCCACAACATTCAAAAGAAGTCCTCTAGGGCTTGCTTCGCACACTCGCAGAGGTGCTGGGAAGCATTTTGAAAAAGTGACTTTGAGTGCTCTAATTTGTAGATACCTGGTAGGGGAAACACTTAAACCCCAGTTCCATAAAGGCAGATCCTTGGCACTTTCCAAAAAATCAGGACCCCCAAGGCTGACACTCTCCAGAAAACTGGGTGCCAAACTCAGACAGCAAGGACCAGTAACCATTTTTTGATATTGTCATGAGAGATATGAGGATTTCAACTTAATTTTCAGAAATAAATTCCCAAGTCAAGACCCAAGCCTCACAAAGTCAGGAGAAATAGACTGTTAAACTAGTTAAAACTGGATGTGTTAAAGGTATTTAGGCACTATAAAATTACATATCAGTATGCTGAGAGTCTATGTTCAACTTAATATCTGGGCTGTCATAATTTTAAAATGTCTTAAGATTTGCTTTCAATATCAAGGTTCCAAGTCTTTAGAGTGGAACAGCCTGAGTTCCTCCTAAATAGAGGGTCTTTTAATAGATAAGGAATTTTAGCTCAGTTTCTACTTTCTTCAAGAGTTGAATTTTATTCAAAGAGTTTACAAGCCACCAGTGGAAACTACAGAGACCAAATATAAAACACTTGTAAGGTCCATTTTTATCAGACAATCTTTGGAAGACATTTTCTCTAGCCTATTGTATTTAGGCAAGCTCTACTTGCAATGTTCAGACTGTCCTTTGTCGGCAATTCAACACATCTTCAAAGACCAGAGGTGCTGGATAGGGATAGTAAAGCTGGAGAGACCATGTCGGAGACCATCCTTGGGACCACACAGGATCCCATGCAGCCAGCATGTTCAGCAGCATGATATCCAGCCTCACAGAGGCATTGCAACCAGCCTGCCTGCTCTACAAAGAGCAAGCTGACCTCAAGCCTTTATGGAAATCTGCATGGGCATGTGGACTACATGGCCATGACAGACCTATACGTAGCATCTCAGCTCCCTAAGTTATTTATGAGAAAGTCATTAGTTCCTAAACATAGATATCCATTTCAAATGTAGTTTGTAACAATATCTGGGGGTGTCTGGGGTGGGAGTGGTGGTGGTTTGTGTGTCACTGGTTCAAGGCCACCTCATGTGACTTGTTCCAGGGTTCATCTAGAGTCCTGCACAGCACTGCTATGTGCCACTCTTCCGTCACATTGTTGTACATCCAATAACATTAACAACATGACTATTTTCATTTCAGAAAAAGCGTTTACAAATTGGAAGGGGTTTGAAGAGAGGTATCCACTAGGATGGGGGCTTAAGCATTGACTCATCATGAGAAATAATTTGAGCTACTGAATATGTTTTTTTCTTGGCCAAATAATGACAAACTGGATATTCAGGAGTCATCTGCAAGTATTTCAAGTATGTACGACACTTCTGAAAAAAATAAGTTCTATAGGACAGGTCAAGACACAGTTAATGAACAATCAAGAAAGCAAGAACAGGGCAGTCAGAGTAAAAGAAAGGCTATAGGGTCTTAAATACCAGCCATGGGCTAAACTCTGGGAACAGCTCCATCAGTTAGCCAAATCCTCCTCCCTGCTTTGCAAAGAAGACAATATTTTGAATTAAAACCTGTGCCAGAGTAAATTCATTTAGTGCTACTGATATCATGATGTTGTCCTGATTAAAGATCTGTGGGAAAGGTTTCTTCTCCACTCCTTCAGCCTACAAGACTTCAGAACAAGGTCCTTAGCAGTTCAAAAGCTGCCATCAGTAGTCCTAGCCATGTTATTAGCGCCCTCTGACAACTAAGAGTTTGCATTTTTTTTAATTTTCCTCAACTGTTCGTTTAACTGAGTTGTCCTCTACTCTTTCACTGTGATTAGAAGGAAAAAAAAAAAAGAATAAGTAGCTCATCAAATATATTAACTTTACTTGTCAAAATTTTAATTAGTCAGGGCCTTCATTTAAACCACTGCTAAACCTTTGGAGCACAGGTACCTAGGGAAATTCCTGCGGGAGCTGAATTTTCCCATTTTCCTTCAGATTACTGTAGCAGGTACAGCTCCCAATAGATCCTTCTTTCTCCTTGAAGTAAACTACATTGTACCAGGAGGCAAACCCAACCCTCAGCTTTCCTCTAAGGAAGATGTCAGTATGTCAAGAAACCTTGCTAGCTCAGAGCAGGCCATTTACATACTCCACCTTATGTTGGACCTGTTTAGCTTCAGGTTGCCAAGCAACAGCTACCCTCAAGACTCATCAAATCAATGCAGCAGCAGAATGGGAAATTACGAGGCAAAAGGCCCTGGGATCCATTTATCCGTGATTTTGCAGCCTCATACCATGTACAATTGAAAGCCAAAAGATGGCTGACACTCTAAGGGCTGAACCTGACAGCATCAGCGTTGGAAGTAGGAGCTATGAGCTGCCAGGGTACTAACAGGCGTTTAGCCATTGCAGAACATGCCCAGAGAAACCCACTCTGCGTCCACATTGGGTGGGTTGCATGTCCATCCAATCTTTGCTTCCCGAGGCTCATTGGGACAGTAAGTGCGAAGTTTTCTTGATGTTCCAAAAGTAAGAATTTTATTTTTATGAAGAATTCATGATGAACACTGCCTTGATTCAGCCAGAAGTGGATACCTGGTAATTTTATCTGAAAGTGAAAATGTGACAGTAGTTACATTACTCTTCTGTGTGCCACTTGACTGCAGAAATTGCTAGGCTGTAATCCCAAGGGACGAAGCAGATTCAAGTAAGACTCTTGGTTTGATTCCTTTGCCTGTTTTCTTTGCTGAGCACCAAAAAAGTGAGGGGCACAGCTTTCTTTTTAGTTTAATTATTTTGCAAGTTACAATCCTGCACAGCTGCACAAGATTCAAAACTGAAAATGCTGTGAGTGGAAAGCTAATCGAAAAAAACCCAACAACAAACCCCACCGAAAACCAAACCCACAGAAGACAGGTGAGAATGCCACCACAATACCCTGAGGGAATGCATCAAGGAAAGAAGGGGGCCGAACAACTTGGCTTTTGGGTGACGTGAGAAACCAGAGGGCAGGTAAAGGCTTCAAAAGATGATGAAGGTGGAGGAAGCATGGGGCTTGACTGAGCTTTGAGCAGCTGCAAAGGGAGCACAGACTAGCAGAGATGCAAAGAGCAACCACTGCTGTTCCTGTGTCTGCTCAGTTATAACTGACTAGATGGGAATTTATGAATAATATGAATAAACGGGATTTTTAAGAAGGAAGGAACATACGCTGGGTTTGAATCACTTTTTAGAACCACCGTCACATTGCCTCTCTGGGTCTAGAAGAACGGAGTTTGTAAGTTCCAAATTCGGCTGGCTGAATAACTGTGGCTGCTCAGCAAGCCCAGGTATCCACCAGAGAGAGGACAGCAGGGGTATATAGAGAGGCACGGGAAAGCTTAGGAAAAAATAGGACTCAGAGCTGTAAGCGACTGTCAGAGGACTGGAACGCAGCTTGTCCTATAGCCACACCGTCTGCATTTTCAATCTGCTTAATATTTTTAAGTTATCATTTGAAGAAAATCTTACACCTCTCAGATTGCCCAAAGGTGGAGGTTTTGGAGGCTTTTCTTTTTTAGTGGGGGTTTTTTGGGTGGTTTTTTTTTTTTTAATGTGATTAATTCAGTGAATAGACTTCTTAACTCAGCTGGTCTTAAATGGTCTTTTGGAAAGATTTCTGCAAATTCAGACTTGGACTTTACTGATGAAAACCTTGGCTCACCTCCACCTGAAGTCAGTGATGTCAGGATCTTACTCTGAACATATTTTTTCTTCAGTTATGCCTCTGCCACTAACAAAATGAGTGGGATGTAACATATAGGTTGGATATAAGCAGCCCTCAGAAAACAAGCAGGAGCATCATCTCCCCTTCAGTAACAAGTGCCCTACCCACTAAAGTTCAGCATCATGTACACTGAGCTTCTACTCTCTTATACACAGTATCTCAAATTCTCATTTGTACAGAGGGGCCAGCTTCCAGCCTGGCCAAAGAACCATTCTCGGAGGAGAAGAGAGATCCCAGCCTGAGGTCTCACACTCAGAGAAGACCACTGAAGCTCCAAGTGGAAGGGCCTAAAGGGAGCTGTGGCTTCAATGCATGGAGCTCTGTTTTATGGGTAAGAGGTGCCTGTCATTGCTTTTTACGTAGTGCTGGTGTGGCAAGCTCCTCAGAATGGGAGGAGGAACATCTTGGTCTTGTTTCCTGAACAGCTTTCTCCCAGAAATTCATCCCCAGTCTCACCTCTGAGTGTCCCCAGCCATTGTAAGAAGCACATTTTTATATGTCTGAGAAACTCTGAGCAACAGATCAACAGACAGGTTAAGCATGAGAGCTTTAGTCTTCCATTCCTAGGTATCTTCTTAACTATGTTTCACGCAATTCGATCCTTTGTTGGCTGTGAGATCTTTCATCTGTCTGTGCCTCAGGTCTCCTGAGAAAAGCAGTTCTAGTACCTCCCCTGGCTTCCAGCAAGGTAGGAAGAATACAAAGATAATGAAGTATTCAGACTACTCTGTGGAGCCCAAAAGATCTTTTAATGTCTAAAGCAGGCTTCATCAGCAACGACAACAATAAGAGTCTGATTAGCTGAAAAGCCACATTTCAAGCTGAAAGCCAGTCTGAGCTATGCACCTACAAGGAGCGACCTGCAGTCATTTTTAAAACAGAGATCACATAACACCAATTGACTTTTTTTTTTTTTATTATGAATAAGGACAAATATGAAACAGCAGACCTAAAACATGTTAAAGTATTCTTATGACGATGCACATAGAAACCCAATCTCCTGTCCCGTGCCATGGAGCAAGGACACAGCAATTTCTTGGGTCTTGCTAAAACATTCTGAAAATGTGCCTTAGGGCTGACAGCTGCAGGTAAAGAGATCAGAGTGGCTGGATATGTGAAGGCAGGAATTATAAAAGTGAAAAGAAGGTAGTAATGAGTCTGCCGCTTAAGGTCAGGCTCCACTGAATTACAATTAGAGTGCTAAGCCTTGAGTTGAAAAAAAAATATGAAACTGAGAAAGTGAGTTAAGCAAAGCTACTCCAGGGTTAGGCATGAAGAACACGGCTCTTCTTGGAAAAGGTTTCAAGATTTCAATCCATTTGGATTAAGTTTCCGATTTGGAAACTTAAACACATGCTGGATAATTTGATCGAAATTTGCTGGGTACAAACCTGTATATGCCACGTGCAAACAGCAGGATGCAGTAAAATGGATGGAACATGCACAACAAATAACTTGGTTATGTCCCAAAGGGGATGTTTGTGAGTTTTGTTTGGAGACCTTGACTGTCCGGAGTGTGCTGCTCAGCAGCTTGCACAGGCAATATGTGATGATGGATTGGACTCAACATCAGAAATGAAGATACTTCAGTTATGGCTTACAACCTTTCTGAAGGCATCTGGTTAAAAAGGTGGCAAGTGGACTGGAATGATCTGTAGTTCTCATCACTCAAAAATGCCTTTAACCGTATGGACTCCATGACATTTAACATACATGCTTTGCAATATGTTTCATTTGCATACAGAACGTATGAGAAGCCTGGCTGGGAGCAACTTGTGGTTCATACATTGCTCACTTACAGAAAAGAGCAGAAGCACCTAGTTTGCATCGTGCACCCTCATGTCCTGGCAAGGAAAACCTGCTATTAAAGGGAGAAGAACCAGGGATATGCAGAATGGGACCAGTCATTGGCCCGTGTCACACCCATAAGCCACAGTGAAAAGCAGTTCCAGCTCAAGGAAGGAGCTGGTTGCATATATTGTGCCAGGTGACATTTTGCTCTCCCAAGCTTCTGGCACTGAAAGATATTCATATATTTACAACCTTTCTTAAGGTCATCACTGCTGTGTCTCCAGCTGAGCCATTAAATATTAATTGGACCTGCTTTCCAAAAATAAAAAGCAGAACCTAATTTACTTGTGTAATTAACACCTCCCACAAACCAGGTGTCCTCCTGAACCAGACCGAACCAGCCATTTGCACTTCACAGTCCTGAAATATGCTATGTGCTTTGAGACAGACACACAGTTGCTTGTTCATTCTGTGTGCACAAGTGCACATAATTAATTTCTTTTTCCTTTGGGGGGGAGGAGCCTTAAATACATCAGAAAATATGCCCTCCGGGTGCTGCCCGACTCACGCGGGATAGTTCTATTCAGTTTGGGTTTTGTTGGTTTTGTTTTTTTGGGGTTTTTTGAGTGCTTTGCTTAGATGAGTTTGAACATCTTGTCACAGGTCATTTTATTCAACAAGGCTCAATGCTGCTAAATTTCTCAAAGAGCTCAAATTTTAACCCATAGTTCTAAAGAGCACAATCATTCTGTTTGTGTACAAGCACTTGCATTAAAAAACTTTGTTTCCCACATGCTTAACCACATAATAAGCCTAACATTGCAATTAGCTCTGAAATGAAAGTTCAGTACCACCATTACTCATGTTAAGACAAGGTAAATATGTATTCAGTAATCACTGAGCTGCACAGATTATTTACAAAAGTTTATTAGGTGCTGATTGACCCAGAAATCCTGCCTGCTCGTCAGGGAGGTAAAGAATTTGTGGAGTGACAATTCACAGAACCCAGGGTCCTCATGGCTCAGCCGTCGACTAAGCTCAGAGACACAGAAGTTTTCAGTATCACACGACCCAAGGAAACCAGTTTTGCTTTGGCACCTGGACTGAAGCACATCCGTCTTGTCACCATTTGGCAGGCTGGGATCCAGCTCACACCTAAACCTTTTGGGAGTCTGTACCCTAAGCATTGCTTCGCCTTTCTTGCCTCAGAAACACTGTCAGTCTCAGAGTTAACCTGCAACACCTACGCTAGGCAAAAAAAAAAAAGAATACAGAAAATATTCCTTTTTTGTTTGGAAGAGGTGACTCTCTCTCTGATAAATAATTGTCATGGTACTCACCTAGAAAATAAATCACGCATACTTGCTTCCTTCCTCTGTAAAGGCACATTCAAAATTCTATCCTGGAGAAGTTGAACATCTCCACAGCTTCATGGACTAATTAAAAGTTTGTTGTGCTGCAGTTTGTACTCTGCTAGCCATTTGGATGAGGGTGTCACCCAGGGAAGGTGCAGTTCTGAACTCGTTTCTGCAACCGAAATACAAGTTTGGAGGAGGGGAGAAGACCTTTTTTGCTGATTCAGATTGAAACTAGGAGCTGAAAAAACAGCAGCCCAGGAGCTTTTTTTAGGCCCTGATGCTCCTGCTCTGAGGAAACGATGCTTTCTCACATGCTCTTTTAACAACTCGCCATAGTTTCTCCCAAGCGGCCACAGGTGGGTCACAACTCCTGCTAGGACTAGGAAAGTCTTAGTGTTGGGCAGTTCCTGGTGGCCCTATGGCATTTTCAACTCCACAACACACCTGCCAGGTGTTTTCCAGTCTCCTAGCAAAAGACACTCCAGGCCATTGGGCAGTAAATCCAGACAAAGTTTCCTGGAGCACTACCTCTGAGTTGGCAAGAGTGTGTCAATGGCAACATGCCATTTTGGATATCACGCTTCAGATTTTTTTGAAATCTTCTGGTGCAAACCAAACCCTACTGTCATAGAATCATAGAATACCCAGAGTTGGAAGGGACCCACAAGGATCATTGAGTCCAACTCCTGGCTCCACACAGGACCAGCCCAATCAGAGCAGATGACTGAGAGCGCTGTCCAGATGCTTGTTGAACTCAGCCAAGCTCAGTGCTGTGACCATCTCCCTGGGGAGCCTGTTCCAGGGCCCCACCACCCTCTCGGTGAAGAACCTTTTCCTGATCTTCAACCTAACCCTTCCCTGTCACAGCTCCATGCCGTTCCCTCAGGTTCTATCGCTGGTCGCCAGAGGGAGAAGGTCAGTGCCTGTCCCTTCGCTCCCCCTCGTGAGGAAGCTGTAGGCCATGATAAGGTCTCCCCTCAGTGTCCTCTTCTCCAGGCTGAACAAACCAAGGGATTTCAAGCTCTCTTCATATGGCTTCCTCTCTAGAACCTTCACCATCTTTGTTGCCTGCCCCTGGGCACTCCCCAATAGTTTTATGTCCTTTCTGTACTGTGGCACCCAGAACTGCACACAGTACTCAAGGTGAGGCCGCACCAGCACAGTGTAGAGTGGGACAATCACTTCCTTAGACTGGCTGGCAATGCTGTGCTTGATGCACCCTCAGGACTGTGTATCCAATGTTTATTTTGTCTAAAATATTAGTAAGAGGAAATCCACAACCACCTCTGCTGAATGCTCCCACCATGTCAGATATAAGTTCTCATCTCCTGTATAGCACTAACTCCTTTGATCCTTTTTTGCAGCATCCCAAAAGATGGGGGCAAAGTGTGGTTTCCCCCTACCTCCTTCTATCCCTAAATAACCCAGAGCATGGTGAATGAAGCACCAAGCTAACAGGAATTTTTCTTGAGTCAGGAAGCTGGGAGAATGAAACTGAGACCTCTCACTGAATGTGTCCTGCTGGGTTAGAAGAGCAGAGCAAGCCCTTCTCTGGTGGGGAGTGGCGAGAAGAAGGGAGAAAGAAAAATTTACCTGCAGAACTGGCTGCACATACTAACCAGAGGAAGATGCCTTCTGGTAACGCTAAACAAGGCACTTCAACTGCGTTGCAAATGAAGACTGAGAGGACTACAAGTGTCCTCATCCTTCCGTAGTTTCCAGTGTCTTTACATTTGGAGCACACTGTGGATCTTCCTTCTTAATTCTCTATGAAAATAAAATCTCAAATACGATCTGGAAATGGTCAATACTTTGTGAGACTGAGTGATACTGTAAAGTGTGTGCACGACAGCACTCTCAGCTGACACGAATTAAGTTATTAATTAATTTAATAGCAGATGTAGCAGTTTATGTTCTGGTTTATACCTTTAAAATGTGGCTTATAGTTTAATAGCTTTAGAAGTTTATTACTGTAACAGCTTTAAAGTTTATTATTATTTTTTCTCCTCTACTCTTTTCTTGATCCTAAGGAAAAAACCGGAAGTAAAGCTGAAATTCATTTGTATGTCTTGGCAACGACAAGCGAGCACCATTTTGTTTAGGAAACCAAAGGTAAGTAACAATTGTAGGGATCATTAAACTCCTGTTTGTTCACAGATGAATGCTGTAGTCTATCAAAACATTTTGGCACAAAATTGACTGGAAAATAACTGACAATTTTGCATCCCTTCCACCCCCCCACAGAGATACCTGGGCCTTGAGTTGTAGCTGAAGTGAAAGACTTCAGGTTTCGTAGTGGTGTGGCAGAGGGGGGAGGAGTGTGCAGACAGACAGGAAGACAGTAAAACTGGAAAGATTCCACAGATGACTTTTTTTTTTTTTTTCTGAAATACTGTATTTACACAAAATTGGAGAGAGTACAAATACTTTACTAAGAAGACAAAACCATTGTAGTACATTCAATTTAAACACAGGCAGAACTATAGATGCAAACCACAGAGGCCTAAAGTACTTGCATGGCAAAAAAAAAAAAGAAGAAAAAAGCATCAGAAAGGCCTCAGAGATTAAAAGCAGGAGATACGAGAACATCGTATTTGTTACGCAGCATCACCTTTCCTTGACTTCAACGGGACTGCAATGAGGCGCTCTCCTTCCTCATCGTGGATTGTAGGAAAAACCCTCTCCGTATGCTGACTGCTCAACACTGATTTTACAAAACAATTAAGTGCGTGCTTAATTTTCAGCATGGGAACAGAGCTGTTAACTTCAAAGGAAATTATATTTGTACCTAATCACATGCTTGTATGCCTAGTTTGACCAGGAATAGCCTTCTCAATGCTCAATAGGGTCAAATCCATTGTTACATAAAAAATAAGTGTTCTCTACTGTCTTCTTTCTTTTTTTTTCTTAAAATATATTTCAGAATTGATTTAATTTTCCCCTTATGTATTCAATTAGAAAATAGTAGCTCATTGAATGCCATAGAATATTTTGATTTATGTCTTATATAATCAAAGGAATATTGTTAAAAAATAATTCCCACATTTTTCCAAAGTTTTTTTTAGTTTTAAAAATAAATAAAAGAGAAAAATACATATAATAATAAAGCAGCTTTGCATTTCTGGGCATTTGGCAGCAGGTCTGTTATAATATCTCTCAGACATCTCTTGGTATCAGTTAAAATCACCAGATTAATTGATCATTATAAAAGAAAAGATTGTACAATATTATTACAATCCACCAAATATAGCCAATGCATGAAATATTTTACACATTATATATCCCTTTAAAAGAATTAATATGTTTTAGCCTGTTCTTTGAAAGCAGATAGCTTCTGAAGTAATATATCTTAAACACAGTGGTATCTGTCACTTCTACTGTCTAACTGATTTTTTTTTTCTGAATAAAAGCTTGTTTGAATAGGACTACTAGCTCAGTGATGGAACTACAGTGCTATTTAACTAAATTCCATATATGTCTTCATTACAGTTGCTGCAATTATTGTAATCACATACCACTGAAGTGCTAAATATCAGTAACTCAGATATATGGACTTTGGTTATGCTTGATAGAATACTGGCATATCAAATATATGTACCACTTCCTAAAGGCTATGTTACAATCATGATGCCTAGTAATAAATAATAATAATAACAATCTCAGATTCAAAGTGCTGACCCATATCACTCACTTGAGGCACCAATACAATAAATCAATCAATTAAAAGACTTATTTGTAATGTTCAAAACTAACAGAGCAGATCCAGGGCTGCCAAGTTACATGTGCAGCGTGGAGGACTCTGAACCTCTCCGTCCAACCTGGGGATTCCTGTGGTTCCCAGAAGACGTTGGAATATCACGTCGGCTGTGGGATGTTCCAAAACATACCAAGTCTTCAGCCACAAAACATTAAAAGCTCTTTAAGCTTCTCTAAAGCCTCTAAAGGCTCTCTTAAAACTCCTCAGTCCTACTCCGTTCACCCAGGGACAGGGCCTTGCCATACATCGTACTTGGCTGCAGACCAGGCAAGAGCCTTTCATGAAAGTCCACAATGAAATGCATTGTGTTAACGCAGCTTTCACACCCTGGAGACACCGTCACCACGAGAGGGAAACGGCAGCTTTCCAGCAGCAGCAAACACCTGTCTCACTCGAAGGGGAATGCTTTTCATGTTGTTAGTTTGTTCTGTGCAAGCAGTAATCGTTTTCAGTGTCGAGAGAGCTGTTGTACCCCGATGACGGATACAGGTCCCTCTTAAGCATCCTATTGACGATGTTGATCAGAACTTTTTTGTACTGTTGACGTAAAAGTGAGTAAACAAATGGATCTGATGCAGCCTTACTGTAGGTGAGGCACTTGCTTATAATTCCCCAGTAGTAATTTATGGTAACAAAAGGAAGGAGCTCTATCAACCTGTTAAACATTAAAGAGAGATGGAAACACTTGAGTGTTATATTCACACTGAGCCCAGTGCTCAACTCAAGCTTCATGAAACATTAAAGTAACACTTATTCTCTTACAGCACATGGTCCCTGCAGGAGGAGGGCCCTGGACTGACTTACTCCTCGGATTCAATAAAGGCAAAGGGAAATTTCCTAGCAAGACCACTGGGAGACAACAATAATTCCCTCTAGGGAAAGAGAGAAAAAGAATGTGGTTTTAATGTTAATGCTCCCACACATCAGAGGTAAGAAGGTGCTGCGGCTGATTGCTCACGTTCTGAATTTAGAGTTGTGCTGGTAAGTGGTCAAAATCTTGGTGACATAATTGACTACCCCTCTCCCAAGAGAGCTTGGACCAAAACTTGAGATAGACACGTGTGACTTGGGGCATCCAGGCTCACTCAACTCAGTTGCCTAAGTACAGCTGTCTAGAGGCATTTGGGCATAACCCCCTTGGCACAGAGCTGCTGCTCCTGGAGTTGTGGGTCCTCTCTAGGTCCTGTGTTGTATCTTCCAGCCTATGTAAAGGTTTTGAATATTATGCAGCATCTCAAATGACACCTGGTCTAGATCACTGAATCCACTGATCACTGAATCTAGATCACTGAATCCACTCCTTCTGATACAGAACAGTGAACCTGCATTACACCACTGCTGCGAATTATCACACGTGAAAAGAGGATTCGTGTTAGACTGTTGCAGTATGAACAACACCATGGCAGTATCTCAGCGAGATTTGGGTGGCACTTGCAATCCCATAGTGTGCTTAGGAGCAAAACTCCATCTACTTACCTGTGAAAGCTTCTACGTGCACTTGGCTGACCACTAGTCTGGCCAAAGAAAACAAGGAGACAACATTTTTATCATCATTATATGGCCAGCCAGATGTCTCCAAATCTGTGTCTCTTGGTATGTGCTTCGCAGATGATTAGTGGTCTCAGCACCTCAGTTTAGATGGGTGTATTAATCATGGGGGAGAAACTGCAACTAAGTTAAACATTTTTTCTGCAGAAGTGAGAGCAAACATTCAGACTGTTCCAGCAAATGTCTATTACATACAGCTCATCTGCAGTAGGCACTCTCCAGGAGGGTGGAAAGAACAGGGTGACAAGTTTTTATTATCTGTACATCTTTTGTGAAGCCTTTTGCAGGAGAAGAATATATTATTTCACTATATTCATTCCAGAAGGAAAAATAAATAAATAAAAAACAACCACAACCAAAGCACAGTAGCACGAGATAAAACAGCCCTTTTCTGTACCCGAAAACACCAGTTTGAAGATGTAAGATCAGAAGCTTTCTCAAGGCTTGAAGAACCTTTTGGCCACTTTCCAAAGTACAGAGCTCCCAACTTGCAGGGTTGACTTTTGAAGCTGTTCCAGTCCCTCCACATAGAAAAGCTGATTTACCACCACTAGGACTGAACATTGCAACAAGTGGTTGAACTATGACAGGAAGATTTCTTATTTGTATGTGTAAAAGTGAAATCATTCCTGTGGCAAGTGCATTTGAAAACCAGATGACTTCTGTTTGAAGCTGCTTGGAAAAAAAATCCAGTAAATTCAAAGCAGATAACAGGAAGACACAAAATGTGAGAAATAAATAGATGTACAATAAATGACACTTGCTACCTGGTTGCTTAGGTTTATCCCATCCTGTATATCATCCTAATACAAGAAATACACATTTGATAGTTACACGACAGATGTTTTTATAAAGACGCTAAATAAGCAGAGTAAGGTATCTTTCAATAATGAAAATAGATGTATTACTATGTGTTCCCTTTAATGTATTATGGGCCCAAACATAATTGCACTGAAGCCAAGAGAAGAAAAATTACACAGATTTTAATAAGATAAGGGGCCTGGCCAAATCAAGTCAGCCTTAGAAATATCCATCTGAATGCATCTTAGTATCATTTTCTTGTTTTTAGTGCTGTTACAAAAAAGATGAAATTCATCTGTCGGCTGTTAGTGAACAGACGAATATATTACTAATGATCATAATCTCATTCACATTTCTGAAACGAGGAGCAAATACTGAGCTCACAACGCAACCTGAGTCACCAAGTCAAAGAGCAGCAAAACAGGGAGGGTATCTTTCACATTGCCTCCACAGCGACTGCTTCAGCGCCACCCCCCTAAAAACCAGAATGGGGGCAGAATGGAGAAATGGGCACAGCAGCAAGTCCTCCAACCTCACCTCCACCACCCCTGTTTATCTAGTGCTGCCTGGACACTGTCTTGCCTTTGGGGCAAAAAGCCTTTGAGGTTGTCCTCTGCAAATACGTCCCACTTTGCTGCCACTGAAGCAACTCGGTCCTTGTGCCTGAGGCAGAAGCTGTATCTCGACACGCACATTAACATAAACCAACCCTCAGTCTTCTCTCCAGTGACACAGGAGGTGCCAGTTTGTCACACAAAGAAAATGCACCATCTCACGTTTGCCAAATGCAAGGTCTGAAGAAGGAAGTCCCTTTTATTTTTGAAGTTTATGAGAAGTATCTCCGCCCTGAAAAATGTGGCAATGCTGGAATTTGCTGAGCTTGGTCGTGTTCGGATGGAAAGAAAATGACAAAATCCACTTTGCTCAATATAATTATATCCTGATCATGGCAAAAGTGAATATAAAATGACTCAGAATGTACTGAACAGGGATCAATTAACCTTTTAACTCTGTGATGTAATGCTAATATTTGTAACAATCCTTTCAACTACAGAGAAAAAACTGCAGTTATCCCGACAATCCGCCAGGAATCCCCTTCAATATAAATGGGAACTGAAATAAATGTCATCCTAAAGGTTAAAGAACATTGTTGTTTCTGTGCACTGGCCTAAATCTGTCCCCCTACCTGTGTAAGGACAGGGCAATGACCAATTATCATAAACGGCCTGTATATATGTGTATGTGTGACTGTGTAAGATCAGTGCACTGAAGCCGGCCGATGTCTGTAAGCTGGTGTGGCTGCAGACCCTGACAGCTTGGCAGCAGCCTTGAGGAAGCCTTCAGCAGGGTGGGTTTGCAGACCAGGGCACCTTCCTGGACAGAAGTCTGTTCTCTTCAAGTGTGTCTTAAACATACTGTGAGGTGGGAAATATTTTAAAAAATCACCTGTGAAAGATGCAGCCCATTGTAGTTTAGAGATGAAAGGCTAAATCCTGAGGTGCTGCAAATCAGTATGGTTACATTGGCTTCCAGCTCACTGATTTATGTAAGATTTAAAAATGATAACCATATGCTGTATAAAGACTATACAAGTACGGAATGAGAACGATGTTTGACTACCTAAAAAAGTGCAGACCACCGGGATGGCTGACAATAATTCTGGCCAGTTGAGGAGCATGGTGTTTCCTATACATTTTAGAAGTCTAATTATTGGTTTTCCTGGGAGATAACTCTTACGCCTCATCACAAGGCCATGCTGCACCATTAGCAGTATACTTACAGACATTAATGTTTTCAGCGACAATGCTTATCTGACAAATTATCAGCTTGGATAAATTTAAATTATGTCACCCTAACTTCCAGTAGCAGCCAGCTTGTCCTCATGCCTTTAAAAAAAAAAAAAAAAAAAAGAAAAAAAAAGACCAGAACTCATCAAGAAAAGCTGTCTGCTTTCTTCTCTATTGCTCGGGCTGTGCTAATAAGGAGAGGTGGCGAGTGTTTCCAACTTCTTTCATCTCCCACTGGCGTGTAATTAATTCCTGGTACTTGTCCTAAAAGCCTCTTGCTCTTGGCAGAAGCGCCCGGACCTGGCTGCAATGGGGAAAGGAGAGCCAGAGGCTGCCGGGGGTTCGCCTGCAGGCCGGGCGTGCGGGCAGGGTCGGCCCCGGGTCTCCCTCAGGCTCTGGCTCTGGCACCCCAAAATGAGCTGCAGACACCCCCTGGGCACCTGCGCATCGGACGGCACACCGGCCCTGAAAAGTGCCCCACCCCAAAAGGCGATACTAACCTGGTGATAATGTAAGGACCAAAACAGATCACGAACGACCCTATAAAAATACTGATTTTCTTGGTAGCCCGCTGTCTCCTCCGTTTCTGCTCATTGAGACAGCGCTGCTTCACACTGCAGAGGGAAGAGAGCAGTCGGTGGGTTAAGGCACGAAGGGAGGAGGCGAGATGTGAGCCCG
>VWZZ01003898.1:795261-862989 GCA_013399095.1 Psophia crepitans
CCGTGCGCTCTCCGCGGTGCTGAAGCGGGCGCTCCCCCGACGGCCGCGCCTCCCTCGCTTCAGGCCGCGGTCCGCGGTCCCCGCCGCGCCGGCGCCGTGTCCATGTCCCGCCGCGGGTCCCCCCTCCGCCGGGCGCACGGCCTCCTTCAGGCACTGAGCATCTTCCCCCGGTGCCCAGCCCCTGAAATACTCCAGCCGCGGAGCCTCCCGCCGCGACTCATGCGCAGACGAGAGGCTGCGAGGAACAGGCTCAGCCAGGATCGCGGAGTCGGTCTGATCCACTCCCGGACCGCAGGCGAGAGCAACAGGAAGCCCAACTTTCCGCTAATGCGCAGCTCAGGAAGGGTCCGACCTGGCGAGGAGTTGCAGGTAGTTCAATCCCTGCGCTGTGCTCCGGCACACCCTGAGCGCACCGGCTGGATCCGGCGTTCTGGGAATCTGTGGAAAAGCTAGCGTCTGTGGCCCTTGGCAGGTTCCCCCCCCTCCATCTGAGGGATTACTTGCCCTGTCTTTTTTTTCCCCTTTTATTTCCTAGCGCCTACAGGAGCTGTGGTTGCCCTCTGGTTATTCGCGCTGTCCCCCTTGGCCAGCAGTGAAGGGAGAGATGCCGTTTGGTTAGACACTTCACTTCGGCCACTGGGATTCACAGTTTCAAAGCCCCAGCTGGCTGAACAAGTGCCCACAATAGGTGGTGCTGGCACATTCTGTAGAAAACTAGAGTCTCTTGCCATTTTCCAATTACACTGTTAACGTGGCAGTGCAATGGTAAGAAAGGTTCTTTTAGTTATCACATCGTGGCAAAAGCTGAAAAGACAAACATGAAAGAGACCAGAAATTCTCCCTCTGCACCTGCCAGGAAAGTGGATCAGATCGCTAATTCCCAAAGATGTCATAATTTTTTTTTCTTTTGTCTTAGATTAAATAAATAAAAAAAAAAAAAAGAGAAAAGAAAAAGGAAAAAGAAGAAAGAGGGGATAAGTTTTTGTGCATCAAACCACTGGCACAGAAAAAAGCTGCCATGTCTAATCACTGTCACATTTTACAGCTGATCACCAGAACTGACATGAAGAAAAAGAAGAAAAGGTAGCTTTCCTCTTATCCAAAATGACTATTAATATCCTAAGGAAATGATGTACTGTATATATTGTCCCTACAATGTAGCCTTGTCACGCAAGTGTGACTGCCATGTGAGCAACTGCATGTAAAACTGCTTGAAAGAGCCTGAAGGCAAAGTGTTGTTTTGGTTTTTTTCCCCCCCAACAACAGTTATAAGTTTTGGATCAGGCCCTAATTGAAAAGCTTGCTATGGCACGTTATATGTCTTAAGGAAAGAGTTGTGTTATTTGGAAGAGAACCAGTACTATATTATTTTTCAGGATGGAAAGAAAATGAATGTTTTCTCTGATCAAAAAGCTGTCATTTCCAAAGTTAAAAAAGAGCAGACACATTTGACAGTGCTTATGCTTGACAAACAAAAATCCAATATATATCTGTGTAAGCATTTGAGAAAAAAAAAAATCTATAAAAGCTTGACGATACCAGTTCGTTCAGAGTTCAGTTGTTGCATTTCTGTCATCAGGGAACCAACACTGCAGAGCCAAACACTGCGCAGAGGGTCGGGAAGAACTGTACTGTCGTGGGAGCAGCTGTCTGTATCCATGCAGAGCAGGGGTTCTGCAATTGCTCCCTCTCTCCTAGCAGCAATCTTCAGGTACTTACTAGTCAGAACCCATCTATGACCTACCTTTCATTTAATAGTATCACAAGGTTATGGAGCTTTTATGTTAGCCCTCTGGGATTAGAGAATGTCTGTGTAGTGATGTCAGGTGGGGTAGATGCTATTTTATATCATCACAGAGACAACCTAGATGTGCTGTTCTCTTACCGTGATAGCTACTTGAGAAGCTATTTCCTGTTGGGTCCAGACAGAAGGCAACTTCTGTCTCTTTCTTTCCGTCTCTCTTCTACACATACACACATAATTTCTCTGATACAGCCTTTTCAAATGAAGAATGAATTATTTCTGAGAACTAATGGAGAAAGAACACATCAAAACAAGGCAAGAAAAAAGAAAAAAGGTGGCAAGTAGCAGAAAGCCAGGAAAAAAAATATTCTGCGTTTTCACATGTATGGTGAGTGGTACAGTCCCCTGCAACAACATTCTGGGCTCAAAGAACCTAGTAAAGGTAATACAGTTAGATTTCCCCCTGTGTTTTCAGCAGACCATTGTCAGTGTGACAGGTTAAACATGCATAATGTCCTGTGGGATGTGGGTCCTCGGCTGACCCTTTCCCATTTACAGGCAGCAACCCATAACAGTTCATGCCAGCCTCCTTTCAGTCTGGTGTTCAAATGCCCATTTACAACGTACGAGGCTGAAAAAAGTCACCTGTGTGAGACCACCAGGCTTGAACTTGCCACTGTGGGTCTGCAAAAGTAAGCATCTGCCACCTTAGCCCCTGAAAACACATATACTCATGCTACCTTTTTGCAAAGAGGCAGACGTACATAAATATATACATAAAAATCACTGCAAATGCTCACAACGGTCACCAAAGACACTTATTTTCCCGATCAAGATCTTACAGTATTTACTTTCATAATCAAGTATGCCGTCTTGATTGAAGCTGGGGACTGTGGGGATTGCTGCAATACAAATAAGAAAAGGAGAAAAAAAAAGAGGTGCATGTCATTAATTATCCTTTAATAGGCATAGACTATGCAGTTAGCACAGATTAGGTAAGTACTTGAGACTTTTATTCTCATTGCTGCATCATTCATTAAACCTACACATTCATCTGTTCTAAATATTGACCACAACTTACTGGATTTAATGGTTAATGGACTGTATTCTTTGGAAAGGGATAGGGAACGATTCAAATTCCCTTTGAGTTTCACTCCAGGAGAGATGTGTCATGCAAATTTCACTGTAGATCACAACTGAGCGTAATTCAGCTCTAATCAATGTATACTGCAATGGCTAGGAACACATTTAATTTGGTTCTCATTTTAAGAAAGCACCGTGAAAGAAGGATATCTCAAACAAATTACATCAAAGAATTTGCAAGTACAGAGGAAAGCAACCCTTTCGCCCAGCTTGTCTTATCACAGGTGAAGAGAGGGAAATTAAATTATATTAACCAAAATGGGGGAATGGAACGACTCATGGAACTGATGCTAAGAACAAAGCTTTTCACTTCAAGGCCACTTGCTAAAAAGTGACCCATTTCAAAAGTGAGCAAAAATGGTTAATACCCATCAGATTTGTCAGTATGCTCTGTGAACAGCTCTAGTACTCATATTTCCTGACAAACACATGGAAATACCTTCTCACCACCACAATGACAGCAAATGTTATTGTTATCACATTAGTTTTACGCAATGAAGCTTTAGTGAAGCAAGAGTCCTCCAGTCCATCAAGACTCAGCAACAATTTAATTTTATTTTTTTTTATTTCCTCTTTCTTTCCAGCATCTTGCTTTGTTGTGCTTTGAACTAGTGGGTCTTTGAGTAAGCAGGGCATCCTTACCTGCTAGACTAACACAGCTTTTATTCCTTCTGGAACAATAAGACAAATAAGCAAGAAGATAGTAGTATCGTAATAAGTGACATGCTGTTAGTCTCTTCAGAAAAGACATGAGGCCTGACTCATCAGTCTAATACAATTCTGCTACACTGTTCCCGTGGCAGAATTCCAGTGGGCACATTTACCACCTGTGGAATGGCTTTGTCATAAAGATATTCCTAAAATGGAGTAAGGCCAAACTGAAAGGTCTACACATTCCTCCTGTAGACCCCTCCATTGCAGGTAAAAGCATGTGTATTTATCAAAACTACCTGGGAAAGGAGGAGAGCAAAAGAAATATGAAGCCTAACCATTCAGCAGTTCTAGAGACTGAAATTACTTCAAAATTGCTTAAATATTGTAATGAGGAATCTTGTAGTTCAACAGATAATCTTGACATTGAATTAAAACTGTACACTTGCAGAAATCTTTCAGCTCATAGTTGTGTTATGCAAACTAGGCATATTCCTACAGTCTACAAAATCAATCTCAAAATAATTCAAGCAGAAAGTATTTGGTTTTGGAGCATGGATCTGAGGTTTGAAGAAACAGGTAAAAATACCACAGGAATAACTCGTGAGGCCGCACCTCGAGCACTGTGTTGAGTTTTGGGCCCCTCACTACAAGAAAGACATTTTGGTGCTGGAGCGTGTCCAGAGAAGAACAACGAAGCTGGTGAAGGGTCTGGAGCACAAGTCTTATGAGGAGCAGCTGAGGGTTGTTTACTCTGGAGAAAAGAAGGCTGAGGGGAGACCTCGCTCTCTACAAACTGTCTGAAAGAAGGTTGTAGTGAGGTGGGTGTTGATCTCTTCTCCAAGTAACAAGTGACAGGACCAGAGGAAATGCCCTCAAGTTGCACCAGGGGAGTTTTAGATTGGATACCAGGAAAAATTTCTTCACTGAAAGGGTTGTCAGTCATTGGAACAGGCTGCCCAGGGAAGTGCTTGAGTCACCATCCCTGGAGGTATTTAAAAGACAGGTAGATGTGGTGCTGAGAGACGTGGTTTAGTGGGGGACTTAGCAGTGTTACATTTAAGGTTGGGCTCAGTGATCTTAAAGGTCTCTTGTGACCTAAATGATTCTATGATACTTTTCTGAATCTTTCTCAATGGAAATGGAAGTTCACAGATACTGGACCATGAAAGGAAAACAGGAAAATATTCACAGAATTCAAAACAATTTCAGCTGAGATACAATTTTAAAAAAGGATATGTATGATATCTGTCAATACTTCCTCTTTCTTCCACCAATTCATCTTTTCTTCCTCCTCCACAACATGAAGCACCAGGTAAAACCAGAATTCTGGATTGTAAGATTGAACTTTTTTCCAAAGCTGACCAGATTTTCCTAGAGTACAATGCAAAAATGTGAATATAAAAACATGTTGTTCTACTGAGCAGCAAAATGTATTGATTTCAGTGATGTTTGTGTCAGGAGGTAAACAAACACTAACTAGCTTTTACACCCAACAGCTTTATGGCCATAATGCAGGTCTGAAATATTAATGGAGGAATACTCTTTCCTTGAGCACAGGAACTTGAATCTCTGTCTTCCATTACCTAGTGTTAAGTTCTTCAAAAATGTCGGGACTATGCCAGTTCTTTCTTCAGACTAGTTCTACAACAAAGTTAATTCTGATTTAATGGAATATTTAGGATTTGGGCCATAACCAGAATTCTTCATTTTAGAAAGGTACAATTCTTCTGCAGTCTTGAGGAAAAAATAAAATGGTGAGTGGATTCCTATTGAATCCCAATGTAAGAGCACGTGTAACCTCCTTCCATTTTCATCTGTTTTGTAAACTTCTCAAGGATTTGGTATATTGATAGATTTTAACCTGACAGCAATAAAGGTTAAAGTGCATTTTTCTTGATATTTTTCCACAGTGCCTCACAAACACAGTGCTTTGTACTAGCAGTGCTGTAGGACACCGGCTTGTTATAAAACTTATCAAAGCTGCAGGCATGGAGATGAAATTCCCAGGAGTCTTTCACTGGCATTTTCAACAAATGTGACAACGTTTAGCACTCCCAGGGGCCAGCAAACATTGAATGGCATTTTTCAGAAACTGCTGAGGCAATTTATTTACTGTTGCAGTGAAGTACTGTAGAAATTCTCCTTTTCCTGCCTTACTTGCTCAAAATCCCCCCCCCATCTTACACAGACGGTATGATTCTGCTTTCCTTGAGTCAGTGCAAACCCGAGATAGGTCCCTTAAAGCCACTGGGAAAACCAACGCAGTGGAAATGAGAGCAACCAAATATAAGGATGTAGAAGCAGTATGATGGGGGTCAGTTTGGTTGTAGTTACTTGTTATACAGAGCAGTCTCGGCAAGCACATGAAGAAAAAGATTAACCCCACCTTGTGCAGTGGGAGGGCTGATCTGACAGACGTCACTGCGGAGCTGCTCGGGGACAGAGAGGCACAAAGCAAGCTTGCCTGTTGGGTGGCTATAGGGGAAGGAACGCACACACACAGCTGAGAGCTCTTTCCTAAGCTGTTTGCTCAGGAGCAGTTTAAACAGATGCTGAATCAAAAGAACAGAGAGAGCTGGGCTTGCGGGATGGGCGAGTCGCCATGGGTTGAACTCAGACATGACCAGAGAAGCCACAGAGGGGCCAATTGCTCTGGCCTTGTGGCATAGTGCCTCTTGGCTCTGCAAATTCCCTCCTGCAGGATGGATGTGTCCCATAACTTATCTCCTCATGGACATGCAGCAGACCAGTCCCCATAATTCAGGGCAACAGTCCTGTGTTGTTCAGACTTGACCCTGCTTCCCCACCCAACCTTTAACCTTCACTTATTAACCTTTCTGTGGCAGGTTCTTGCTTGAACACCTTCAGCAATGGTTTGCCTTTCCCCGAGCTATCACTGCAGAGAGGTTTCTTCACACCCCCGCTAACAGGTACAGCTTCTGTTGGTGAAGGTAATCAACTGGCACCATCTGCTTCGAGGAATAAATAGTAAGATACTTTCTACAGCAGTTCTGTAACATCTAGGTACTGTCCTCCCATCACACCCATCCCTTTCCCCTGCCTGCCCACCCATCCACCCACCCCCACATCCATCCGCAGGAACATGTTCTTGCAGAAAAAACTCTGGCTCAGAAGCGACTTCACTCTAAGAAATGGAATTGGCAGGTAATAAATAGGCCTGCGCTACGCTGCTTTCATAAAAACACTCTTGGGGGCTAAGACATTTAATGCGAACACAGGTTATTGTACGTGCACAGCTATCTCGGAGTCTCTATTATCACCCACCTTTCACTGCGTGTTTCGCTGAGTGTATTAAAAAAAAAACCACCACCAAAAAGACCCCCTTTCGTTAGGGTAAAGAAAGAAAATCAAGGAACTGCCAGGACAAAATTGACACTGTATAATGCAAACTCCGAGCACTGCCATAGCAGGGGTTCCCACAGAAAGTGATGTTGCTTAGGAACAATAATAACATGTAGCCCCAAATCATCCCCTCTGATTATGAAGGAAGACAGGCTCAGTCTCCCACCAGAAACATTAAAGTGAAGAATATCACACCCCTCCATGGGTCTCACTCTCACCCTTACCTGGGATAGGCTTTCATCTGGAGAACATGGGACAAGTTGGTCCCCAGCCCTCCCAGGAGCCCCACTGCAAACCAACCCAAACCATTCTATGATTCTATGAAAGTCAGTAAGATCTTCAGAAATGCACAGGAATGGGGAACCAAAGCACAAGCTGTGGATGATGGCCCTCTAAAGCCATTCCTCCTATACCTCCTACATCTACCTTTTCCCACCTATGTAGAAAGCCACAGGATGGGCTCTCTTTCCTGAAACACTATGCTGGAATAACCTTGCCCACATCTCTCCTGTGTCTGTGGCAGCAGAGGCTGTGTGACCCTTGGACTGGACTTTTCCGTGTCTCCCACATCGCATTTTTGCGTGTTGCTTCCTCAGACCGTGGTCCTGAGGGAGGATGGTGAGCATGCATGTCTTTCACAGGTAGGGAAAGAAGAAATGCCACATACTCCTGCTCTCTGCAAGGACTCTGGGAGATTATCTACAGTTGAAGCTCTCTGCTGTGCCTGGTCAGCCACAGCCACTCAAAAGTACCAGAAAACTTACCTTGTGCTCTGTCTGACCTTCTACTAGGAGCCTAGTGCACATAAATATTCTCAGAACAATATTTTTTCCTCCTTATACTGATGAGGTCCCTTGAGTTTTGTAACCTCTGCAATTTCTTTGGAGGTGCGTTACAAATTATTAATTTATTCTGAATTATGAATTATTATTTTTTGATAATTATGTTCATTATTGTACTCTTTAGGTCAGTTAGGGCTTTGTCTCTTTCCTGGATAATTGTTTTCATTAACATAGCAGTAGTCTTGGAAACAGCTAAGCAGAGATTTTTACCCATCATCTAGCTTCACGCAATGAGTTGAGCAAGTAAATATACACTGTTCTGTTGCCACACACAGAGCAGTTCTGGGCAACTGGTGTCTACAGCTGCCGTGAACTTTCTCTGCCACTCCAATACAGGCCCAGATGCTGGTACTTTTGACACAACAACTTCAAAAAAAAGAAATGAAAAGACATCTGAAAAATGCATTTTTTCACCACAAAAAAAATGTTCCTGGGGTCAGGAAAATCCCCTCTAGCTGGACTAACTCAGATGCAAGTCCAGGATAGGAAAACCTTGGATTTAATCACCTAATCTGCCCAAGTAATCTGGGGTAAAAATTCTGTCTTGTTTCAACCCAAACAGGGCTGAGCCTGCAGAGGCCAGTAATCAAACTGCTGGGTAACAGAAGGCAGGCATTTCTTGTCTACCGTTTAGTGAAATAATTGGAAAGGTTTCATTTTGTTCTGATGTTAAAGAGAAACAAATTTAACATCTTGAAATGTCTCACAAAATTGTTTTCTGTACATTCCTGATTAGCAGCCATCAGACTGTACCCTTGTTACTCCGCATTTTTTTATCCATCCTTACCTAAACTCTCACTCCTTCCACTTGCACAATTTGTCGTGTCCCATCTCATATTTACACGACCAAATCTATGTGCAGCAGCAGACTTTTAATCTCTGTTTTTAGTTCCTACCACCCTGGTAGGGGCCCCATACATTACCCTTATAGAAACAGCAAATAATTACACTCAGTGTTATTCAAGCAACACCTGAAATGTGCAAATTCCTTAAAAATAGTCTTCTAGAAGCATGAGATGTTGTCATATTTGGTCATGTACTTGATCATTCAAGGTCAGTGATGGGAAAGAGGCATCATACCAGATGAGAAATGTGCCAGGTCACAAAATCTGGGGACAGGTTTTGCTTGGAGGAGAAGTAGGTGGCATCCCACTTGCTGGAAGTCAGTGTATAGCCTTTGAGCGCTGCACTGGGTGGAGGGCGGGGATGGACCTCAAACAAAAGTCATGGTGGACAGGGAGGAAACTATGTTTAGTATAGGCTCTGCTGCAGAAGACTAATCGCTGACCATGATGATACATTGACAAAACCAACTGTTGGCACCTGTAACCAGGACACTTACAAGCAGCATTTCTCATTCTTTATGAATGGATATATCTAGCAAAAATGTGCCAGGAACATATCTTTAAGTTCACTTCATAAAATCCTTCGTATTCTTTGAGATTATGTATGCGTTGTTCCTTTCCAATTATATTGCGTAATTGTGCTCGAAAACAGGGTGTTTGCAAACTTTAAATGGGTTGATGGCTAACAGTGTAAAAGTCAGCATTACCTTGAAAGTTGTGTTGTTTTTTTTTTAATACTGANAGCTAATGTTAAAAATCAATAATCAAGGTGTATTAAGAGGATTTATAGATAATAAAACCAAACAGAGGGAACAGCTGTGATAATTTGTTCTGACATTCTGTCAGAAATGGCTATGATATTATCCTGTTTGGACTGCAGCATAAATAAAAATTCAATCTTTATGACAAAGAAGTCTTATGCAGGGAAATTATTGCAGGTGATCTACCAAATCTGTCCTGACTGATTGCTCTCACTGTTGAAAAAGGTAGGGCTCATTTCTGAACTGAATGTTTTCAGCTTTAGCTTCACCCAGGGGATTGCTTATACGTTTCTTCACCAGATTAAAGAGCCAGCTACCTAAATTCTGCTACTGTAAACTAACAACAAGTAATAGCCACCACACTGATTATGGAGAATACTCTGTTACATGCTGAAGGCTTATATTAAACAACATCACACTATGGCAGCAGATACAGCTGATTTCACAGTTATCTGAAAATCCTTGTTACAGTACTTTCTTCCCAAGTTCAGAGGGCTCTTCCTTGTCAATACAAACTAAATTAAATGGTATGATTTTACACTGGCTGTTCTGAGCATATACTGTATAGTACATTTTATTCAGCTGGGTGATCTGGGCCATTTCAGGCTATAGACCTCTCCTCTTCATTGTTACTTATCTCCATTCCCTTTTTGAGTTGGAGCTTTTATCAGTGATTGTAGGCTATCTCCCAAGTTCCTGATCAAAGTATTAAACATTGCACACCAAAACCGATTTTTCGTGGTAGTCTCTAAGAAACATAATCGTATGATGGTATTTCTCAACTTAAAATTGCCTTTTATGTAAATTGACTTTTGTAGTAACTAGCTCACAAATAAAAACTGACAGCCTTATTCCATTGTTGGAGGAACAAAAATACTTTTATGAAAGTAATGATTGAAATCCGGCCGTTTCTACATTCAGAATCTCCAAATAATCCTTTTGAATATAAGTGGCACACAGGGTGATTCTGCAGGCGGTGAGGAGCAATCTTGCAACAGAAACAAGAGCTGCAATCTCATAAAATGTTGTGCGCTGGTTTATAAGACTAGCATTTAAAAAATAACGTTCGTGGCTGCTGGAGGCACGGGGAGGCTTCCTGATCTGCAAGCTTTATTCCTGTTCCCTCTTGAATGTGGCACAAACCCAGTTTTGCATATTTTAATCCGAAATTTACTCTGATGATTCCAGGTAACAGCAAAACAATAGGCAGATCTGAGGGCGGTGTTCCCCCCTCTCCACTAGAAAGGTGATCGGCTCCCACCCTTTCCCTTTTCTTATTCCAGGCTCAGCTGGCCGTACAGTTTTCCAGCAGTGCTTCAGCCAGCAGCTCTGCTGAAGCCTCAGTTTCCTGGTCCCCAGAGGCACTCAGTAAGATTAAACTGGAGTGACTAAGCATGTACCTTGCTTTTCCAAGTAGGTCTACAGGCAAGGACAAACCATTTCTGGTTAAACTGATAGTGCTTTCCGTTGGTTCAAGTAGCAAAAAATAACATAAAAAAGAAAGAAAGAGTTTATAATCAAAATGCTGAATGTAGAAGAAGAATCCATGCTAACTGGGAAAAATAATGTCTAGGTGATCCAATTTAAGTTGCTTGAGCTGATTACGTTGCATTTTATTTATCTTTCTGCCATTCAGAGGTTTTTTGTTTGTATTTTGGGTTTTTTTGTGTTTTTTTTTGTTGTTGTTTGGTTGGTTTTTTGTTTTTTTTTTCTCAAGCTCTGTCCTCTGTTCTTGGATGATGTAAGTAACAGAACACACACCCACCTCTCCCCCCCCAAATTTTAATTTTTTTTTTTTCTTCTGGGAATGTACATGTTTCACCAAACTGAGAATAAACTGCAGCATCCCACCATCTATTTCTCTCATCATCGATTGCCTTTAATTATTCTCAATTTATAGCATTAGTGCTGGAAAGCAAGGGGTGTCATATTCAGGGTTCTTTTCAGCTGGCTAAGCATTAATGGATGGTGATTAACAAGAAAACCTCTCTGCCTTGCCAGTCCGGGCTAAAAGCAAATTGGTTATTTGGCCAATGCATGTGTTTATTGTCCACATATCTGAAAAAACGAGCAGAAGTAGCAGCGTAGCTATATAAATGTATGTTGCATTAATTAGTGGACTAACCTAGACACTCTTCTTTTGCTTTGTTCAGATTGAAATTCAGTTTCAGAACAGGTTCACAACCATTTTGTCACGCTGAATATGTTGGAGGCCTGCTTGTTATGGAACTGCACCCAAATACGGACTGGCAAGTGCTGTTCTCTGCTAACCACCTGGTAGAGGGCTGGCTGGAGGATGGGGCAGCAAACAGAGGATAACAAATACGGCCATAATAGATCAAGATACCCAAAGGCTCATGGCATTTCTCATTACCTTGGGTTTGAAACGACTTGGTCCACTTCTCTCCACATCAATGGAAGCAGGGTGTGTTAAGCCATTCACCAGAAAGACTTTACATTTTTAGAGATCAAACCTACGTTTTCTCTCCTTTCTTACACGTGAAGCAGAAGCATCCTCCAACACCTATGGGTAAAATCTTACATTACAACACCTATGAGTACATGATCACCTGCCAACTCTTAACCCAATTTTTTGATGATAAAAGGCTGCATCCTTTGTGGTTTTATCAGAGCTCCCAAGATGTAGGTGTAGCAAGTTTTTCCATATGGTGAAATGTTCATGGGAGTACAAATATATAGTGTCATTTATTATGTCATCATGCTATACAGTTACCGGTTATCAATGCTACTCATTTATTTACGCAATATTATTCTTTAGTAAGCTCCTTTTTCTTTGAAGAAGAGCTCAAATTTATCACAAGACAAAGATCCAGCATTTGAGAGGGTCGTATGAAACAACTGACATATCATAAGATTGTGTCAGGCTAAAACTACAGTGTAATGATTATAGAATTATTCTTAATTTACATGTTCCTCTGCTCAGGAATTGTTTGTTTTTGCAGAACACTGACACATTTGAATTCTAAGAATTCTCAGTAGTATGAAAAATGTTTATTTTTGCTCTTAGATTTTCCAAGGGATTTCAGAGAGCCTGTAATGGAATAAAATGGCTCTAAATATTTTCAAGGAGGAAAACAACTCGTACTTCTTCATTATTTAGAAAATTCTGCAGATTTGGCTGTTTCAGTCTTTCCTTGCAGTCAGGCACAGTTCAGTTTTTTCTTTGTTTGTTTTACTTCTCTGAATTTCCTTGGATGTGTTTTGGGTGATATAAAGAATGCAGTCTTTCTGAAGGCTCTAGTCATCTCAGAGCTATAGGGAAAAGGCGTCTGTGTTACTCATTGTATGTCTGCAATGTCACTATACAAACTGCTCTTCTACCACACAACAAAAGAGTAATTTGATTTTTTATGTTCCGTAGGAGAAAGACAAGCAGTAGTAGTCGAATAATTCTGATGAGCGTGGTTAATAGCTAACATCAGAACAAAACCAGTCCATTACAGCATGACTTTGTATACACACTCTGAAGATACTGGCTTATTTTGTTTTGCAGTATCAGTCATATTGCAAAGTTTTGTATAATGCGCTTCTCAATTATTGACAATAAACCATTACACGTTTCCAGGCTTTTGCCTGTCACTGCATTTTTTATTATTAGGTTCCTTGGGTGGGGTTTTTGTTGGTCCATCCGTCCCCTGTCTTCTGTCTCCCCCAATTAATCTTATTTCTACTTTTTTCAGGACTTTTGATCCCTAGACTTCAAGAAAATTGTTAAACCTCTGCAAAGCTATATATAGGTCAGTCTTTGCAGATTTGGATTTCTCTTTTCGGCTAATATTGAAGATGTTTATGCTTTTAATATAATATAATGAGTTTTGATTAGTCACAGTCCCTACAGTATATACCACTAGACATACATCCTTAACACTGTAGAAGGAGGACTCTTGTCACTGCCACATGTTTACAATCTGTCAGGCAGTTTTCAGCCCACATGAGTATGCTGCTATCCAAGCCAGTCTGAGTTAATTTAGCAGTAAGATTCCATGAAACACAGTGCCAAGTGCTTTACTGAACTCTAAATATGTAACATCCTCAGTTTCCCCTTCACACATTTATATTAGAATGGGTGGTGAGAGAAATTTTCAGACACATGCATATTTAAGCATGGAACCCATTAACTTTCACTTACAGTTTCACTTTGATTTACAAAGGCATTTAGGGATCTGATTTCCACTGGTGTCCAGTTGTGACTTGGAAAAAAACATGCTTGCATCAAAAAAAAGAAATCACATCTGCAAAGCAAGGTTAGTCTTCCTAACTTTTCTCCATTCAGTGCCTTCTCAGCTAGGCCAGAAGAAGGAAATGGACTCTCCGGCAGACGCTGGAATAATTTCAACCCAAATTAATGTCTTATGGAGTCTTAGGAAAAAAAGCAACCATTCCTGATGGATATTCTTTCCCCCATCTTCTATGCAAACAGGTAATAATCAGTAGAGTCAGTGTTTTGGGGAAAAAAAAAAAAATCCCATCAAAGATGCTTTTGTCTCTCATCTCTAGTACCAGAGAAGATTGCTGTAACTTCAGTGGTCCCTGCAGGGGAGATGAAGAAAACTGCACAGTGGTTTTCCAGAACTGCTGGGTCACAGGTGATTTTGAACAGCAGGAGTTAAACCAGGGTAAAAGTAATTAAATATTCCTCTGAGAACAGACTACGTGTAAGGTCACAGCTCTGGCAGGGCACAACTACCTGGCTGAAAAGCACTGCTATTCTTGCAGGAAGATATCAAAAGAAGAACTTAGCAAGAGTAACTTTCAAGCCACTGTGACCCTTAAAATGGCTATAACTAACTCTGTGCAGTGGTTCATTATCAGCAAGCAGTTCAAGTAATGGACTTAACTTACATTTTCACCAAGTTCCCTTTGCACCACTCTGGCAGCATGAAAAGGGTGGGCTTCAGACTGGAGGTACAAGTAATCATTTTATACCTCTCCAGCTTTCCAGAGCAGCAGAAAGAGGTTTTGACATAAATAAGAAACAACAGACTGTTTCACTCTCCTTTGGTTAGGAAAGAAAATGTTGTGGAGATACTAGTGGTGACTACAGATTCACACAGGGATCTGCGGGTCCTGATGGACACCAAGTTGAACTTGAGTCAACAATGTGCCCTTGCTGTAAAGGTGTCAAATGATATCCTGGGCTGCATTAGACATAGCATTGACAGTAGTTCAAGGGAGGTCATACCTCGCCTCTACTCAGCACTGGTGAGGCCACAGCTGGAGTCCTGTGTACAGTTCTGTGCGCCCCAGTGCAGGAAAGACATGGACATACTGGAGAATGTCCAGTGAAGGGCCACAAAGATGTTGAAGGGATGGAGCATCTTTCGTGTGAGGAAAGGCTGAGAGAGTTGGGACCGTTCAGACTGGAGAAGGCTCAGGGGGATCTTATCAAGGTCTATAAATACCTGAAGGGAGGGCGCAAAGAAGATTGAGCCAAGCTCTTTCCTGTGGTGCCCAGTGACAGGCATAAAATAAAAAACAGGAGGTTCCCTCTGAACATCAGGAAACATTTTTTTTTTATTGTGAGGGTGTGAACACTGGCACAGGCTGCCCGAAGTTGTGGATTCTCCATCCTTGGAGTCAAAAGCCATCTGGACATGGTCCTGGACAACCTTCTCTAGGCGACCCTGTTTGAGCAGGAGGGATGGACCGGATGACCTCCAGATGTCCCTTCCAACCTCACCCATTCTGTGATTCTGTAATTCTGTGACCACTAGAAAGTATCAAGCCACTAAACCAAGATTGTTGGCAGGACTGAGTCTGTTTTGGTAAGATTTTCTCTCTTTACCATTCCTAGGTAGAAAGATCACCCTCTTCCTGCTCTGCTGGGACTGAGTTCTCAGGTGGGATGAGAGAGAGATATTTCAATTTTTGTTGTGCCTAGTTTAGGTCAAGGATTTATCTCATATCTCACTTACCTGTCTTAATCACCACTACATGTGGAGTTCTTTTCCTCTTTCTATTAAAAAACCTTCACAAATAATGGCCTTTGTTTTCAAGACCCATCAGAATGGAGACAAAGGCTGAAACCTCAATTTGTGCTTGTAAGGTGTTTGTTCCTTGGTCAGCTGTATTAACAACCTATAATTAGAGGTATAGTGATCCCCATTTACAGGAGGACCCGTATCTGTTTGATATGCTAATTGCTACAGGATTCAATCTCCACATTTAACACAGTAACTTTTCATTGCATTTTTCCATGGAATTTTTTCATAACCATATTCAATAATCCATGTATTTCAGCATCATACATTTTCTCTGTGAAGCCGTGTACTCATTTTTATCACATTTCTTACCCTGCATTCCTCTAACTTAAAAAAAAACCCAACAAACAAACCACAAATTTTTGTGAAACTTTTAAATACTGGACTTTATCTTCTCACATTAATGGACCCAAGGTTAGGGTTGCAAACCGTGAAACCCCAAAAGTTATTGATAGAATTAGTATATATAAAACTGAACGTCAGTGATCTTGAGATATCTCAGTAAAGCACATCTTTCCAATTCCTTTTTAAGGTAGAACTCCCAAAGTGTCATTCATTATTGATGCATTATTGATAAAGATGTGTCTTAGAGAAACACTGGGCCACTAGTTGAGCTGTGTGCTTCAGCCATGCAAAGGACAGACAAGGCATGCAGAGATAGTGGTGGTGACCACATCTGAGAGATACAGAAAAAAATAAACAAAAATGGAACAAAGTAATCCTAACACAGACAAAACACTGCTTGGCAATAGTTATTCTGGTTTTGGACACTTTTACAGTAGATTGCGCTGAGCAGGAAGTGGAATGTGCGTTCATCCTTCTTTCAAACCATCTGCCCTTTCAGTAGCAGGAGTTTCCCCCTGGGTCAGACTGCCAGGCAGAGCAGGTTATTGGGGTTCATACTGCTGCTGTGTAGTATAACTGTTCTCCTGCTTATCTTCACCTAACCTATTTCCTGCTGTTGCAGGCATCTAGGAGACTGGTGATGCCCTTGATATCTCCTCCTCTCCTCCTGTGCTACACTGGTTTTCTGGCTGTTGACATTTCATGGTAAATGTTTTTAGTTCATTATTAAGATTAGGGAGAGTTTTCTGACTGTAATGGCTTTGGATGTGGGTATAGAAACTGTGAATTTATGGAGCCTCCTGGACTTCCACTTCATATATATGATGTCTGGTGACCGCAGAGGTGCATACATGGTACGTGACATAAAATGGGACAGAACAGCCTTCATTCATCTCAGTGCTGATGATCTGATCTACATTACTCCCAAATTCTTGACCTTTCAACCACCCAGTATTCACTGTGTCATTTAGGCATTTCATGGTCTCCACACAAAAAGTTTTTGAAGTTCTCTTATACACACCATCCTCACAACCCTGGACTCTCCTGTCTAACTCTTTGTACATTTTTTCTTGTGATAATCCACCCAGGAAAGTATTGCCTTCACTGAAACCATATAATTTTTTATAATTCAAGTCTTTTTTTACTTTGATTTCTCCCTTTCTATCTATTATTCTTGCTGTAATAATAAGCACACCCTTCTGTGCCTGACCAGCTTTTGGCATCGTGGGTTTCTATTAGCTGTGCACAGATTGAAAGTTTTAGAGCAGCTAAAAGGCATTGGCAAGATTCGTGCATTCTTAAAAATAATAATACCAGTGTTTTAAAATCAATTGTTTGAAAATGGGCATATGAACAGAGAAAATAAATATGTACAGCTATAATGTTCCTGCTTCTTTAATTTGACATTTTCCCCCTCCAAATCACTACCAAATTTCTATTCCTTACATCAGATTTTAATAGTTCGTTCGTCACTCATATGTTCATATTAAAAGCTCTCGGGTTTTTCTTGACAATGCCAAAGCACGTCAGTCTGAACGTGTGCAAACAGACCCAATCTGGTTGGATCTAAACCCATGGCAGCGGCAGAGGCTGGTGCTGTGCCGAAGCGTGTGGGGAAGCACACCTTTGCTCCCAACAGTGCGGGGAGGTACGGCTGTGCTGACTGACCTACAGCCCACGGCAGAGTTACCTTCTGCCTATCTTTCCTCAGCGGTGACGTTAATTTAGGTTCTCTCTTAATCTCTTTAATAGAACTACTGTGGCCAAGACTTATACTCCTCTTTTGTTTTTGGTTGAATCTGGCTAAAGCAAGTTATTAGATGGGAAAAGAGAGACAAGTAGCATGACAACATTTCTGTAGGAAACCATGTAAAACGTTAAGAAAAAAAATCAGACAGAATGCCAGAAGTGGAGAATATACATTATTTTGAACATGCTAAAGAAATATTCCTATTTTTTTTTGTTTTGCTCTTCCCTGATCTGGAGAATGAACTTTGAAATTTGGCAGAGCCAGGAAAAACTGTGGACAGGGAGGAGGAAAGAAATAACGGCCCCCATGGGAATATCTGCCAGATATGGCCATCTTAAATGCTTTTGAAAACTGCATTTTGCCATGCCTAGTGAACTTGCATTTAAATAGAAATGAAACCTCTTTTGCCCCTCACAAACTAGGCTGCTGCCCTGCCTCCTGCCCGCAGAAGGTGACTGAGCTCAGAGCATCCCCCCGGTCCTGCTGTGGCAGTGCTGCAGCCCCCAGAGCACCCATGCCCCACCCAGACATTTGGGGCAAAACCTGACTTGCTCTGTACGATGGATGCTAACTAATGCTCTGGGATGTTGTAAAGCTTGGCCCTGGTATCGAAAGCAGGAGCTTGTCCCACCCAAGCTCTAAGCGATGGGCAGCAAGGCAGAGCGTAGGAGGCGAAACATCTAATTTGGGTGCGAAGGGCGGAAAAGCCAGAGCCAAGGGGACAAAGCCTAGCAAGCTGGCAGAAGGAGAATAATGTTCCAGTTTATTAAATTGATGCTATGTAAAATGACCAAAGGTGGCAGAATCTGCATTAATTGAGACAGTAATCAGAATATTTCTTACCAATCGGAAAGCCACCAAGCTAGCAGCTGTAAAGCCCCAAGTATGCTGACACTGACACTGGGGAGAACATCAGCTACCAGTTCAGGAAGCAGCACTTCCCCACTTGTGAAAATGCCAAGAAACACGGCCGCATCATCATGCTGAGAAGTCCTTCGCAGTCACACAGATTTATACATTTGACTGCAATTTCACAACGCATTTCTTGTCCTCCTTACAACACACTTTCCCCCAGTCAATTGCCTTATTTTTTTCCCTTAAGTCACTGATATATAAGGGCTCTGGTGCACATCAAAAGCCTCACCTCCATAGAGTGGTGTGAATTGAAGATACCCTGCTTCCCTTCCTTCTTGCAGAGATTTTCACTTTTGGCTTTTTTCACTCTTTCTTGACATTACACATTTTCAGGGACATTACCAGAGAGACACACAAACCTCCTGATAGCTGTTATTGACTTCTGTCTGTACTATATTAGAAGAAACTCCATAGCTCAGAAGAAATAACTTTTTTCTGTGTATAGTGATTAACTGTTTTTTTTAATGTGATTCAAATTTTTCCCTTTTTTTTTTTTTTAGAAATCATCTGGTAAGAAGCTGCAGGCAGCTTTTCCCTGTCTTAGACTAATTGCCTCCAAAATCTTATTGAAATAACTCTCCCTTTTTCCAAGCAGCTGACCCCAGTCTGGGAGCAAGCACAGGGCTCTCCCCATACCACCCATACCTTTACCCTCAGAAGAGACACTGGGTTGCAGCATGTGGGGTCTCATGACCCACAGTACTTTCCCAGATGCAAGATCTAAGTATGCAACTCCCACCATTGGATCATTTATTTTGTCAGCTGTGCAGGGAGTTTCTCCCCACTGCTGAGAGTCTTTGAGAAGGCATCTGGAGGGCCATCAGGTTCTCTTTGTTTATTTTTATTCCCCAGGCAGTTGTTTAAAGACACAGTTTAACTTCCAGAATAAACTGGCAAGTGGGGTTATGGGATTGATTGTAAATATATGTATGCATATGTAGGTTGTAAACATATGTATGTGGGTGTGTACATTTATGGTTTTGTATATGTGCGTATCTTACAGAGTACATGATGCTTCCCATTTCCAGAAGGTAGACATTACATTAATTTCATAGACAGAGGAGAGAGTTAAAAATAAAGGAAACAGTCAAGCAAAAGGAAATCTGGAAGACAGGACATCCTTATGGCAGACCCAGAGGCAATAAGCTAAGCCTTCAGTCTTGGATGATAACTTCCTTAGGGAACAGATGCCACAGCTTAGGTGTTTTCCACAGCTTGACACCTGCCTACTGGAGTTAGCATCCAAGGAGTGGACCATTGCACATGGCTCCTCACCCTTCTCTTGTGAGGATTTAGAGATGGAAAGGTCAGATTCAGACCTGGATTTGATCATTTAAGAAAAGTAAAAACCCCCTGCCTTTTCTTTCCCCCAAGGCATGCAGGGGAAAAAAGAAAAAAAAGAAGAATGAGGATTGGCTCTTGATAATATTTGCAAATACATAACTAAAAAAGGAAGAGTAAAAACTAGATCATGTCTACAGCGTTAGCTTAAATTCAAGAAAAGAGAAAGTTAATGTTTCTAATTAAATCAGATATACAGCCTGGACTCTATCTCCAGCCTTTGAAAGTGAAAACTCAAGTTAGCTTTATCATACAGAGCCATCTTCATCATCATGCAAATATTGAGCAGAAGCAAGAAGACAAAAAGGAATATCTATAAATTCACATCCAATATTTTCCTCTTCAATCACAAAAATTCCCATTCTTAAGAGCAAATTTAAACAAAATGTACCACAGGTTCATTTACTTTTATTCATTTTAGTTTTAAAATTTTAAAAAATGTAAATTATTAATTTGGAAATCAGCCCCAAGCTGGAACGGGTTGCCCAGGGAGGTGGTGGAGTCACCGTCCCTGGGGGTGTTTAAAGAAAGGTTGGATGTGGTACTGAAGGACATGGTTTAGTGAGTGGTGGGGGGACAATTGGACTAGATGATCCTTGAGGTCTCTTCCAACCTTAATGATTCTATGATTCTATAAATATGGTTACATTATTGCCTTAAGAGTTCTTATAACAAACCTCAAAACACTTCATAGAGCTGAAAGATATTGAAACATGAACTGAAAATTTGAGGAAATTTTTCAAATTGTGATAAAATTAAGTATGGATCTCTTTTGTTTATAATTATTTTATGGAAATGTTCAATTAAAAATGTGACCTGTTTAATTCCTAAAAAACCCCTTTATCCTAAGAAATTACAGTAAACCATAAAAATATGTGAATACCAACACACAAATGTATGAATTTTCAATAGGATGTTCAAAACCACTTCTAAGAGTGTGCAATCTGTTTTATAACTGCAGTGTTTCATAACTTGTTTCATATGCTACACACTTGACATCGAGGGAAAAAGCCAAAGAATATCACAATTTATTGGGAGAAGTTTTGCTTTTAAGAGAGGACATTTTTTGAGCAATAAAGAAAAAAGGTAAGAAGTTCCACCAGATTTAGACAAATGTATTCTTGTCAAGAGCTATATCTGAGCCTTTGATGAAAGTACGCCCTTTTCCTCAATCTCTGTCCTGGCAGAGATTTAGTACGACCCAGGAGTGTGTGGGGAAGAACTACTTTTATCACTCAGCAGCATGCTGGTAGCTGTAAGTTCTTAGCAATAAGTGATGCAATTAAGTGTTTCTTGGAGTGATCTTCATAGATAATTATGGTTCCATTTTGAACTACGCGTCACTAATAACACTGTACCTGCTCTGTAATTAGGTGACTACCTTGTATTTCTGATGTACTCACGAGCTGTACAGCAAGAACAAGGTACTCCGTGGCACTGTAAAAAGCTATCTCTCACCGAGACACGATAGACACCATCTAGTCAATACAAAATGCATTTTAAATACTGTTTCCAGAGTTAGCACTGATTGGAACAACCTTTTTTTCCCCCAACAGTATAATTACATTTCAAACTTGAACATCTTGTTGATTTTCAACAACCATTTCAATTGCAGCATGCAATCTTTCAATATTTCTCAAAGCTCACAAAGTAGTACTTATTATTTATTATACATATCACAGTGGACCCTAAAGAGAACCTCAGCAACCCACTAAAGAAGCAGCTACTCACACAGAGTATCAAAGTTCCTGCACCTCTCCTGGTGGGACATGACCAGGTGGGAACTACTACTTAGGGAGCAGACCCATAAGATGTACGTACCAATGATGCGTTGTTCACAGCTGCCCAAGGCATCGGTTTGATTACAATACTTCCAATAGAAAAAGTCAACAAACAATTAGCCTGAGAAGGGCAAAGATGAGGGAAGACACATTTTTATGTAGAAAGCACCTGGGTTTCATGACAGGATCTCTCTGAGCAGAGTAAGAGAGACCTTCATTTTGCTAGAAGAAGTTGATGGACAAGAAAGTGTTTTCCAAACAACTGCAGACGGGTTTTGTTCTGGTACCAAACCAGTTCAGTTCCTGATCTCAAAAACTGTTGCAGCCTCACATTTCTCCCCATGCCTCGCAATCCCTCGGCAGGGCACGGTCCCCCTGCAGCCCTTCCCGCACCCAGAGGAGACGCATCAGCTGGCACTGCGCGGCGGCCACCAGTGAGTGTTCAGGAGAGCTGCATTAGCCTGTGCAGACCTATCTGTCAACATGAGTGACTGGAAAAAAATGTTCCCCGAGAAGTGTCTGGGGCAGGGGAAGCTCTCTTTGGCACTAATCCTGTTAAGACAACCATTCCTGAGCTGAGAAGGTCTGCAGGCGAACGATGTCTGCTTCCGCAGCAGGAACACACCTTTCATCTCGTGATGTCTCTTCTCACCCACAGCGGTGGTCACTCTGACCTGTGATAGCCTGGAGGGAAAAGCATGTCTCTTTTTATTTATATTGTCTACCTCAGTTGCGTGTCTCAGCCCTGAATGTGAGTGCAGCTTTTGTAGGTACCATAAACATTAATAAAAGCAGTGAATATGAAGACAGAGTGCTGCTCTGTGAGTAATTACAGGTTTTCAAATAACATAATTTCCTAGTTAACATTAGAAAAGTGACTGAACATTGCTATAAATGTAAACATATGGATGTGGGTGCCTCTTTCCTGATATCAGCATTTTCTTGAAAGCAATTTAAATGAGAGAAGTGCAGAAGGAATTTATTTTTAGAGTGTGCTTTCCATAAGCGTTTATAGGGCTGAATGAAGTAATGCAGAAGTTTTCAGAATAAAGAGTGCAGTCACCTTGAAATGCACACTAATATGAATTTTAAATGAAACTCCCAGCTCCATATTAGCGTGAACACTTTACAAAACATTGAGCTGAATGGCAGAGCAGTATTTGGACCTTTCCAATTTAGTCTTTATAACCTGAACACTGACTTCTTTGTGGGTCCATCAATGAGATCTTCACAGGAGAACCTGAAATGGCACAGCAGATGCAATGACATCCCAGTGCTTGTTTGAGGTGAAAGACACCAAGAAAGAATTCCGCTGTGCCCACATAATATTTTCCATTCCCCTAAGCGATCTGTCTTTCTGCTCACTCTGACTGCAAAGCCCGGGTTGCAGATTCAGGTGTATCTCCACAAATGCGTTTTAATCAGTAGACTATCAGTGGGAAGAATTGAGGTACTGGCTCAGAGGCCCCACCGCTGGCTTGGCTATGATGTCCCTTCACCTAGGGCCAACATCAGGCTCCTGGTGCTTGGGCACATGGAGCGAAGAAAGAAAGGTCATGAGGTCTTAAATGCACAGCTCGGAGAGGCCAGCTGGAACCATGAATATAATCTTAGAATATAAATTACCAGAACTGCAGTTTGTAGAGATTTTTCCACAGAACAACACGTGGTGGGGGGGGGGATGTCTTCATGAGAAGGGTGGCTTTAGTTTGATACCGTGTGGATTTATTTCATTTCACCGAGAAAGCTCTTATGGTTAAACACTGACGTTGAGGAAACCCTGAAGGCCTGAAGGAAGAGTTTTGCAAATGCAAGGGGTACAGAATACCCTGCGGATGGCCTGTGTTGGAGGAAATGTGCCCAGTTCACACCAGTTTGACTTACTGGAACAAACAAAACCACAATTTTGAAACAGCTTCATCCTACTAATAATTTACATTGCACCAATAGAACTTAGGCATCGCTGGGAACATTTGCTTTGATTTCAGGAAGTTTTGGATCAAATCTTTCACACCTCCATCAAACCTGTTGAGAAATCAGGATGGCACAAAGTAAATGCCCTAGGAAGATTGCATTGCCCTAGACTTGCTTTAAAGATTAATATTATTTTTTTTTTTATCCATGGGTTCTAAAAGGCAGGATTGTACCAAAATGCACCAAGATAACAGACTTACAAGCAGCAATCTCAGGTGCTTTTTGAGTCAAAGGAATATTTTTGCCTTTCTAACTCATTAATTTTTTTTTGCCAACAGAGATCAATGTCAGGTGTAAGTCCCACCATAAAGATTTTTTCACTAAAACCAGAGAAATAAAAAAGAGTGACTGGCTTATTAGGAACAGTTATGAGTAATAGGAACGTACAGCGGCTAAATGCAGTCTTGCTATTAACAGAAAAGAGAAACAAAGTCCACCCACTTGCTGAGAATGAATGGGTTGATGCTGTAATAGAGACAGCTGCATGTGGCATATAAAAATTTAAATTTCAGAATGCAGAGATTGCATCAGGGAAGCTGAGGAGGAAACTGATGTCCTGCAGGTCAGAGCCCTGTTCAGAAGTCCACTGGGTTCCTATAACTTGGTTTCCCATCAGGGTTGAGGGCTCTCAAAGGAAAGCCCAAACTGAGGACCTTACTGGTTTCCAAACACCTCCTTTAAGGGCTTCCACCTTATCTGTCCAAGTGAAATCTGTGTGGGATGCTGTCAGCTGAGCCAATGTCCTCTTAACAGGAAGCTGACTGGTAGTCAGAGAGAAGACTGAATAAGCTGCTTGGTGTCTTGGCAGCTCGTGAAGCCAGGGTGAAATCAGAGTCATCACCAACCAGACTGTTTCTATGCTGAAGGAAGAACAGAAAAGGTTTTTTTCTGGTAACCCCTTCAGATGAAGCTAAACTTCCTTTTGGGGAATGCAGAATCTGGATTCCGAGTCTGAAAATGAATACTGTGGGTTTGGTGTCATATTGTGGGACAGAAACACAGAGAAATGGAGTCTGTGAGGCCATACCAACAAGACATTAACAAAATTAACAAAAGGACCTTCAAAAGATACAACAGACATAGAGCCCATCTAAGGTTCTTTGACAGCAAACTCAGCTATCTTCAGACCCAATATTGAGCTGAGTGAAGGGGTCATGGAGGCAAAGTTGATATTCTCAACTCCCAACACTGGACATGCCCAGCCCTCTCTGGTAGGCAAACATCTCCAGGAGAAGATTCAGAGCATGTACATTAGGCAATCATTAGACTACTAAATGAGGTGCTCTGAGTCATGCTCTGCAGGAATGCACCTCTTTCCATTCTCGACCTGTGCAGCCTAGATTCCTAATTAAACTACAGTGAATATCAACTTGAATCACTAAGGCTACTTACTGCTGGGCATTCATGAGCTGGCGTTTATTCTTTTAGAGTCTAGTGTAAAGCCCAGGAAAATAAAACCTACTCTTGAAGATATCAGTGTGTGACCCTAGGCATCCAAGTAGCCTTTTTGACTTCACAGTAATGACTTATATGTGTGAAGTGTCTATAGAACTGGTGCTTCAGCTGAAGTTATAAAAATATTTCACAACCAATGAAATATGACTGCTTTTTTTTTTTTTCCCCCAGATAATAGCATTTGTCAAAATCCACGAGCAAGACATATAAGTCAATCTGTTAACCCAAAAGATCATTGCACTGCTCCAGTAACTATTGATAGGGTGTTTGCTGGTTTTCATTTTCTGATAAAATTGTATTTTTTGTTTCTTTCATACAGTTTTGCAGTTCACTAATGAACTGGATACTGTCCTGAAATGAAAAAAAATCCAGTTTTATTATTTCATACTCAGTTCATCCTAGTCATCACCTGTTTCTCTTGTCTTTTTGTCTTTTTTTTGAGGATCTGTATTCTCTGTGCATATGCACAGCAAGTTTTCCTGGGATGCTCACCAATGAGTAAATTTATTTACAGCAGAAACAGCCAGACAGAGAGACTCACGTTGAGATCGGGCATAGGCAAGTTTCTTGGCAGGAGTTTGGCATGGCTGCATCACTCAGAAGCATGAGCTTCAGCAGCGTTTGTTTATATTTGAGGCACAAATACATTTTTCAGTTCCTGAATTCCTGCCTTCCAGTGTACTTTAATAAACTGTAAAACTAAATGAAGCCAACACAAGATGATTATAAAAACAAAATTAAAAACAATGTGTATCCTGTCAAGATGGCAGGTGGAGCATCCACTTGTAGTGCAAAGGGGCCCAAACGCCACCACCATTCATTCTGTAGAGCTCCCATGCTCTCTATAGAAAGAAAATTTTAAAAATGACAGATTGATTCTTAATTAAAGAATGGATGGTAGAAATTACTATTGCTTGAACAGTACATGCTTTAACAGGACAAGACCATGATGCACTTATCTAGGACACTCAGTTTCAATGAGGTTCCTCTGTGCCAAATTGCAGCAATCAAGGAAAGGTTTTGAATTTTCTTTATTTTTGTGTCAGAGAGTCTGATACCAACCTGGATGGCCACAGGGAAAAATGTTTGGTTTTTTGTTTTTTTTTTTTAACTGAGGAAGGCCAGGATGGATGTCCTGACTGTGGTCTTAACTTTGTCTTGGAGAAGGGAGAGGTGCACTGTCCACTACCCCTCAGAAAGAAGCTGGTGGACTCCAGCTCTAGGACGACCACTGCTGGCAAACATGCCCACTCTTAAACGTGTCAATCCTCCTCATTTAAAAAAAACAAAACAAAACAAAAAAACCCACCAAAACCCAGTAGTTTCTAAAAAAACCCCAGACCAGTAGTTTCTTCCCATTCTATGATTCTATGACTGCAATTTATTGTATCTTACAGCTTCTAGTGTTTTTATGAAGTCAGTTACAAAGCAGGATTAGAGATGTCCACCCTTTCTGGAGGCACCCAGGGCCCCTGTGCCAGCTCCAACAAACAACCCACCTGAGCCTGGCATAAACACGCAGGGAAGCCAGCCCTCCTTTAGGCTTGCCAACAGAATGAGTCGATGGTGTATAGTGGCTGATTGGAGAGGTTTAATGTATTTATTGCTGAAGTGGACTTTCAGCCAATTTGTTTGGTTTTTGTATGTTTCTTCTCTGAGCTTTGCTAAGGCAAGGTCAGTGCTCTGTATCTGGAAATCACATGTTATGTTGCTCCCAAAGAACTTATTATCATTCACAGAATCACAGAATATTAGAGGTTGGAAGGGACCTTGAAAGATCATCTAGCCCACCCCCGCACTCTCCCCCCCCGCCAAGGCAGGACCACCTAGAGCACATCACTCAGGAACGTGTCCAGTCGGGTTTTGAATGTCTCCAGAGAAGGAGACTCCACAACCTCTCTGGGCAGCCTGTTCCAGTGCTCTGTCACCCTCACAGTGAAAAAGCTTTTTCTTATGTTAACATGGAACCTCCTTAACATTTAATTCTTAATCTAATACTATATGGACTTACATTTCTTCAGAGAGAAGTTAAACCCACTAAACTACTCAAATTTCAAGGGAAGAGGAACAAATTGGTGTATCAAAACTTGCCCTTTCATTTTAGTGCCTTGGGTAAGTCTACAATGGAAATTTGCCATTTCCTTCCAAGCAAGAGGCAAGTGAAATTGTATAAGAATGATGCTTTACCATATTTTGATGAGGGTTTTTAAAATGTTATGGAAATGCCTTATGCTGTGAGATTTCCATCATACCAGGTGGTTGGTAGCTCACGAAAACCAAGAAAATAGATTTTCCAGTCTTGCAAGAGCTGTGTGATCCAGAAGAGTAGGAGTAAGTAGTTATATGCAAAATAGATCATGGCCAAAAAATCTCTGGTGAGCATCTATCTGCTGCTGGATGGCACCTAAGCTGCTTTTTCATCCTTGCTGATGAGCAGAGATGGAGTGCTGTGGCAGTTCCATTTCCTACCCCATCCAACAGGCATGGTGCATTTCCAGCAGAGCCAGGAACACCCCCTAAAACTGGGTTGCAGTTGCTTTCTCCTTAAAACCCAGCCTGTAACAGTAAAATACACTGAGCTCTGGAGACCAAGGAGGGTGAAATCTGAATCAATATGTTTTTCTCTGTTTTCTGTTGGGACTAAGCAACAGTGTGGAGAGGGCAATGAGACTGGTCACTTGGAAAAGGAGAGGAAGTGCACAGCTATCTCCTCGTGACACAACAAACCAGTTCTGCAGGCCTGAATTCAAAACACCCATTTGAGCATTATACATTCAAGAGTCTTTGAATATAAAGGTAAAAAAACCCACCTTGGAAATAACTTGGAAGAGAAACTCAAACTAAAGGCTCATAGTGTCTTTTACTCACACGGAAGACAAGCTATAAAGCCATTTTCCACTTCTTTCCCCTCAAGGCTGTTTTATGACACAGCATTCACAGAGAGATGGGAAATAGCCCTCCCCACAAATGTGCCTTTGCTCTGGACATTCTGGGAGGTTGCAGTTGTGAGGTTTTTCTGCTTCAGACTGAAGAAGGACACTAAATGTACATATTTTGTGTAAGAGATACTGCTGTTAGGCAGATGTAGACAATAATTAAAAAGGTACCACAGGAAAAAAAAAGAGGAAAAATTCATCTCTTCCTTAGTTCTTCGAAATAACTGACAAGGGTTACTACTTGCATGGTAGGGAGCTCAGCATGGATTACAGGTGGCTGAAGACCTGAGTCAAGTTACGATCTGAAGTAGTAAAGGATTTCAGTGAACATCCTATGACCAGTTTTTCATACTAACTCTAGCTTCTTACCAGCTGTATGATTTTTTTTTGTAAACTATATAAATATTTTGTAAATTATATATGTGTGCATGTATGCAAGTTGCATACATAAAGATGTTACCCATCTAACTCTGGATTTTAGATACTGTTTATGGAGTAGGTGCTTAAAAGCAAGGTACTGTGATACTCCGATTTTGCCCTTAATCCAATGCACGGTTGTATTTATCCATCAAAAGTAATAACCAAAGATAAGCAAAGCATGATGATGTTTACGAAAACAAGCAGTCCCTCTAGGCTCCATGGAGTATTCTGTGTGGAAATTTTTGTCCTCGCCAAAAGAAATCTAATAAAAATCAGCAACAGTGGAATAAGATCCTTCACTGCTCTTCCTTTCCATTCCTTTCCTTTCCAGTTTTCCTTCACTCAGCAGGAAAAATGCACTGGGAGAGAACAGTGAGAGTTTTTTGTCTGACAAAACATTTTTCAGTTGTCAGACACAATGAGAAGTATCATCTATGTACAGGTTATAATGTATAGACAGAGTGAATGAACATTGCAGAGTTGAAAACTTTGGAGGGGAAGTAATGAGTTAGTCATACGACTTTGCAAAAGGCATAGTAAACAGTCTTCATTTTTTTCAGTCTAGTTTATGCATTCAGCTTTTAATATTAGGATCAAGATTAAATCTCTTTCTTTGAAAAATAAAGTCTCTGCTGTCTGTGAGCTTGATACAGGAATTACTTGCTAATGTTCTGATGCCTGTATTTTATTTTTGTTTTTTCATGCAGGAAATCAGAGTAGGTGATCACAATAGGCCTGCCAGGTCTAAGATATGAATAGAAATGAACAAATCTGACATTATAATGGAAGATTTTTGGGTTTGGATTTTTTTTTTTTAACTTGAAAGGCAAAGAAATGCAAATGCAAACCTCGGACAGCACAACATTTAATGCCTGAGCACCTAACTCTCTTATATCCTAGCTATTTTTCCTGTCGTTTTAAAATAAATTGGTTCCAGTTTCTTTCATTTAATAATCTTCTCACATAATAATAATAATAAACAAAAGAATACCTACATTGAAGCAAACCACTGAAAAACAATCAGACAGAGTTTTTGTTAAATGACATTCAGGTTCTCTGTACAACTTGAGATGTTTTTGGACTCAGGAGTGTTTAAATCTCTTATCAGTCCCTGGGGCCGCAGACTGGGACCCCAGGGACACATGCAGGTGGACTTCTGTGTCAGCTGGAATGTCACCATAAGATAGTGGCCAAGGTGGCTTTTAGTGAAGACATCATTCAACAAAAGTGCTTCTCACTGCCTGTTGGACATTGCAGCCTTTTTTTCAGGATGTTAACGAATGAGAGTCTGCTCTTGTTGTTCAGGACAACTAGTTCAACAGCTGACCAATACTTATTGCTCTTCCCTAGGAACTTTTCTGGGGACTAGATTTCCAGGAAAATCCATTATTTTATTTTCCTAGTTAATCTAATTAATAACTTGCCAAATACTCTAGTATAATTTCTTTTTTTTAAACTGGATATACAAGCACAATTGATCCAAACATTAAAAGTAAATACTGGAAATATCTTTATTTTTCTTATTTCACGGTAAAACCAGGGAGTGCTGATCAGTATTTTAAGAATGATTAATTCACTGTTCAGTTCCTTAACTCATGCCACCTTGGATTCCATCTCTTTACTCAAATCAGGGACGTGATTTTTTTTAACTGATTACATTATGCCATTTTCTCTAGCCATGCAAAACTCCCACTGACTTCAGAGGTCAGGCACAGTGATGGTAGGACCATGGGATTTCACTGAAGAAACATCATCTGCAGCTACACTTGAATGTCTAAATAATGAGACACCTCAGACTAAAACCTCTGCCCAATTAATAGGCAGATTTGAGGAGCTTTTGCACATTTAGAACTCGTGCTATTATACATGAATTGAGAAGTCATCTGTAAAGGCTTAACCCTCAATACAATACAGAGGGACAATCCTATTAAAGGCTACAATTTATTCCCTTTTCCTCCAGTGATGCCTTTTTCTGTCAAACTCACGTTGGCTTCTCAGTATATTCTGCAAGTGGAGACTTGCAGACGTACCCTGGTAATGGGAACCAGTGAAAAATAGTTTAAAGACTTGAAGAACAAATTTAGTGTTTCTGTTGGTGAAGGATGAAATGGAAGAAATAAGTAGAGCAAATAAAGAAATGCAATAAATGAAATGGAAGCTGAATATAGCTACTGAGTCCATTAAAGCATGGTGAGGCGGGAGTGTACATTATTTATATAGGCAGACATGTCTAACCTGCGTGTCATTGAAAGCATCATTACCAAATAAAATCTTTAAATTTTAACCTGTTCTTTTCTCTTTTTCTAGAAACCTCCTGAATTAACTAGTCACTTCTAAGATGAGAAGTAAGAACAAAGATGAATACAAATAAGTCAATACCAGAGGATTTTTTCTTACTGAAAAAAATAGGGAAGTTACGGCCAGGGCCAGACAGGTGCAAAGGCTCACGTTTGGATCCATACATTTTCCTTAGCAGGGCAATGCCTCTGAATCAATGCTGATGGAAGTCTGAGGCAGATTTACAAAGACGCTCAGGTTTTGCACACATTGCACCGTCCTCCCAAGCTCCAGCAGAGACCACTGGCAGGCACGACAAACGGTGCAGATGGGTTGACATTTCTTCAGACAGACATTGTCACTGACAGATATATTGTTTGGCTGAAAGTAACAAGTAGTTTTAGAGATGGTATCATCAACATTATGGGTAATATTAATCTATTAAACCTGAAAGAAAATTTAATCAGCTGGTTCTTCACTATTTGTGTTATTTTATTATTTCTCCTTAGCTTACATTAATGGTACATTGGTTTATGGTTTATAATCAGCTTTTAAACAATATGCCTGTAAAACTGACATTGGAAGAATTTAAAAATAGCCAGGGCTGTAAATAGTGCTAAGAATATTGATTTAATAATGGATTAAGTGATATTAATTGTAGTCAAAATATAATCTTCCTTGCTGTCTAGGGACAGCTCCAAAAGAAGAAAGGAGGCAAGCTGAAAGCAATACATGGTGAGAGTAAGAGTCACCCAACCACAGGAAAATGCCTCCCTGATCCATTTCTGTGTGATGCTGAGCACCTTTCCCTCCTACCACCATCAAGTGGTGCAGAGCCTCCTGTCATCTGATGGCAAAACCCTTATCAGGCCACCTTGCAGGGCCGGACTGCTGCTGTCCAGTGTGGGACAGCACATTTAAATATCACTGATGCCAGCAACTGTAATGGGTCATCCATCCACAGGTCTGCCCACGAGTTATTGCTTCCATGCATTTTAAAATGATAGGTGTCAGATTTCCTGCCCTACAAAGCAAACTTCATCATCTACCGCGATTAAATGACTGTTCTCCGGCAGTCTGTGGGTTGCAAACTCCTGGACTGAAGACTGCTCATTGGATAGGTCAGGAATTTGTATTTGAAGGTTCTTATAAGGTGTTGAAAACCCTTTGCATCCTCTGGCAAGTAGAGGCAGAGGGACTGGATGTTCAGGAGATCCTGTGGTTACGTGCCCAGTGGAAGGTTTCCTGTAGGTGCGGAGCAAAGGATGTGATGATCTTTTCGGTCCTTTTTGTTACTGTGTTCTTAAGTTCTCAGGTGAAAGAGAAACCAGATTCCTCTCCCGTGGACTCTTAACAGGCAGTAGGAAGTGCCAGTAGAAAGTACTGTTAGATTAGCAGACAAACTTGGCACCCGACGTGCAGAAGCAGGTAGAAGACACAAAAGTAACTCATATGGCAGAGAAGCATTTAAGGGAGGGAAAACAGGGATGGTGTGGAGGGCCTGAGGGTAGAAAAAAAAGTTAAAATGATACCTGCTAAAGAAATGTGCCAGCACTTTATCCTAAAAATAGTTAAGCATAATTATATACAATTGCAACTCCTATAGTACCTATAAGTTACTGCATGCTTACAAAGAGATGAGTCTACAGATGTTGTATTTATTAAGACACTATCCACAGCATATCAAGCTTGGAAATTCTGGACTAACAGCAGCTTTACAAGATGTTGAAATGACCTTGCCACATCTGCTTACTTCTTTTTTGCTTCCACTTTGAATAAAACACTTCACTAGAGAGATGCTTATGTTTTTTATATGTACTCAATGAGCTACAATCCAAATCACAGTCTAAAGCACTTTCGTGGCGCCCTTCATGCCAAGCTCCATACAATTTATGTAATGCTTTTCAGCAGTGACCCCATCACTTCCCTGGTGTTGTACAGCCTGAGAAAAGCTCTGAAGTAGCTTGTGTTTTATAAATGGGAATTCAGACAGGGTTAAATTTATTTCCCTAATATTGAAAATATTTGATTCTCGGTGTGTTTCGTTACCTGCAAATTTAGAATCTACTTTTCAATCCATATTGAGCAAACAGAGAAAAATTAAAAAAAAAAAAAGAAAAAGCCCCAAACAAAACAAAACAAAAAAACCCCAAACCCCAAAAAACCCCAAAACACCAAACCCAAAAACCAACAACTGAAGACTTGATACACCCTGTGGAGGTTTTATCCAGTTTTCATGAAGCGTCAGTCTCAAAGAAAGATTGTGAGAGAATGCCGCTACCCAAGCCAATGTAACAGGCAAGCTAATTTGGGGGTGGTAGACCCTTATGCTTTCTCAAATAACTAAATTTAATCTTATTTTAACATTTGTTCACTTGTCATTGACTCCTGGAAAGTCCTCGTGTCTTCAACCCTCTGAAAAAAGCCAAAACTACTTTAAAACTGCTGTCCTGTGACCAAGCATATGTATTTTCCACCCTTTCTTCCAGGCATCTTAAAGATGCTTGTTACTTTAGTGACCAGCAGTATTTTTCAAAGTTATATTCATGTTCTGAACTCTGATTTTAGACTTTCACCAAAGCCTCCTTAACAGAGCACAGTTTTTTCCTGAAACAGGATGAGAATAGATAAGATCTTTCAGCAGTTTGAGGCAGCTCACCTAGCCTTCCAGTGTATCTATAATTCAACACACTGCAAGATAAGATGGATTTTGACAAATAAAAATAAATAATGCATGCTTTCAGGGAAAAAGAAAAGTGTATGGAACAAGAAACAGCATACTTATGAAAAAATTAACTAAAAGAAAAAAACCATAAATATTGTTTACCAAATATAAGAAGATATTGAATGGTTTTAAGTTCAGAATCCTCAAAATAACCTATTCATGGCCCAGTAATTGATATAGTCTTTGCTACACATTAAAAAAACAAAACCAAATAACAAACCAACAAAAACCTTAGCAACAGTAAAAATAATTTAATCCTTACCCCGAGTTGGTGCAAAATTCAGGATGAAATTTCTACCAAAGAACCTTTTGCACGCTCCCAGCATGTTTCTGACTACTGGTCAAAAACCAGAAGTACTAAATTCTTACCATTAAACATGAGATTAATTCCAGATAAATACCAGGAATAGATACATTATCTTAAAAAAAACCCTTACTAAGGGTTCAGAATTTAAACTATTCCTAATATACAAGAAATCAGACTGTTTCATCCTTTGTGGAACTCTTTCACTACTATTTTACCTGTTTTCTATGAAAGCTATCTACATAATGGGTGTGACTTTTAAACATTAGTTGCATATTCTACTACTTATTATTGTAGAGTATTATTGCAGATGTACTCAAAGGGAAATTAGCAGCTGGTACCTAGCCCATGCAGTTTACATTCTAATGTAGACAGAAGAATAGTTCAAAGGTATCTGTCAACATTTTTAGATGCTGGCATATTCTTCATATTTAGTTTCCTGAATCAAAGTAAACAACTAGTCAAGATTTGTATAGGGATCTATCTATACCATGTATAACGAATTGGAAAGACCTCATTTCAAGTAAGTGAAAAAGATAAGAAAAATCTAATAGTTTATGCACAAAAAGTGGTAAACTAGATCAGGAATCTATAAATTCAAAAAGACATAACTAAGGAAGAAATACAACAGGAAAATGTACTTCAGATGGGAGGGAGAAAGCAAACAGACTATGGATGTAAAAAGACAAAGTAAGCCTAAATGAAAAGAGCAGATGGCAGGATGAAAATCATCTGAAGCAATACGAAAGGAAGCTGCAGAGCTGCTCATCACAGAGGAGCTATCATGGCTGTTAAAATTTTTTCTTCACTCAAGAGGAGACCTTACAAATCTATTGAAGAAAATGGCATTATTAGGTCTTGAAGAAAAAAAAAAAAAGACAACGAAAAGCACTGGAACTGGAGAGTATCTGCAGCAATATCACTGCGGGTCTGTCTTGTTCTGATATAATTTTCGGTTGTGCAGGGAAAGGACCTAGCAAACGTGACCACTAAACTTGGATTTAATTTAAAAGGCAGAAGAAGCAATTCTAGGCATCGTATCACCCAAACAGAACATTCTGGATGGATTTGAAGTCCGTGCCCTTGAAAAGATTTTCTAGTCAATCACCGGAGATCGGGAAGGTGTCAACAGGCAAGAGCCAAGGCACAAACAAGGAAAGGAAGAAGTGGGTTTTGGAGGTGCAGTAAGCCTTAGTGGGGACTGAAGAGAGCCTGGATATAAAATATGTTTTTAGATACTACATTTGCACGTGCAATGACTAAATGGCCGTGACAGTCACTCCCCATGTATGTAATAAACACAGTGAGTCTCAAGACGAAGGAAAAGACATGAAAGGGACTGGAATTCACAGTGGGTTTTTTCTCTATTACACACAGGATGGTTAAAAAAAATCCTGTTTTAGTGAGGTAAAATACCAATGTGCATTGCAGAATAGGTTCTAGATTGTATTCAAAAGACAATATTTAGCAAAATAAGTATTCTTTATGTTGTTCTATGAAGACATGCATTTATGCTTACAGACCCATTTTATCCCAGCTGAGATCGAATTGAGGACGAATCAGCCAGGACCAACTCCTTCAATCTTGTGTCCAAGCTATCTATGCATTAGTTGTTAGATCTGTGCAACGAAGTGCAACCGGCTGTTCCTTCCCTCTGGCCACTGTGAATTATTAATTGCTGTTTATCTCTGAATTTGTCACTCCTTGGAGGATTCCATTAACAAAAATGACACAATGAGAACGAATACTTGAGAAACCAAGTCCTCCACTTCCAGGCCTGTTATTCAGACACATCTGTTCACAATAATAATGTAATTTCAAAGGCATTAAGCCTTGTATCAGAACAGCTTTACAGCTATGAATCTCTATGAAAATAGCAATTCACAGGTGTGACACAAAATTGATGAAGCCATAAAGAATGTACACTGTAGGGGCAATTTTCGAAAGAGAGTGAAACAAAATGAATGATCAGGTATTTAAAAAAAGTTCAACACTTCAAATGTTTTGATAATTCATTGGTATCTGAGGGAAAAATTAGACACTTCTTAGTTTTAAAAGGTCTGAAAGCTGAGCTCCTGGAAAAAATTGGTTCTGTTTGAAAACTCAGGCCCATTGCAGGCAGATCTATCTTCACATTATAAGAACCTGATTTAATATCTCAAAAGGAGTAGTCTTTCACCACATGTTATTTTCCAGTGTTGAATTCATGTTTATTTGTACCTCCATAAGAAGATTAAGGTGATGTAATGACACAGAGCGCAGAAATAATGAAATGTTGTTTACTTGCCAAGCCATTACAGAAAAATCTACCACCATCCAAGAAGTAAATATAATTTCACATAAAGTTTTCCCAAATGTAGCAGCAAAATATAACAGAATAACAGAATGATTCCAGCTTCAAAAAATATTTTCTTATTGCAAGAATGACAATAAACTGGAGCAGTTAATCTCTGATTTACGCTTGACTGATGACATATTTTGAAAGTACAAGGCACTAATTTCATTGTCATATATGAAAAAGAAAATGCCAGTTGCTACTTTCACCAGGAAAACATTCCTCAAGAAAATTTATTAGAAATGCAGTCAGAAGAACTCTCATGCACTTCCTTGAGACCCTAAGAATAATTATGTGGGATATAGGACCATAATTTGCTTCAGGATCCCCTGGCCCAGGAATACAGTTGTTTCACTGCAATCCTGAGGTTGTTAAAACAGCCATATAACTCTCAGTGTTAATGTAATAACACAAGCTCCACAGTAGGTTCATGACATCACATCATATTTTTTGCAATTTGACAAGAACTCAACTCTTCAGGAACCCAGGAGATAGTTACTAATCGAATCTTACCCACTGCCAGGTAATTTAAAGACAGAGTTACATCTGATCACTTCTTAGACATGCTTCTCTTAGCTCCAGCTCGGGCTAAGAAGAAATGATTGACTTAGATGGTATTGATATCAGATCTGTTTCCCTGTTGTATGAGAACTACATCTTCCAACATCGTTACCTCACTTTCCTCAGACTTCATTGTTTTCTGCCTTTTGGAATTTTGCCCATGTTAGAAAATATCAAATGAACAGAAATCAGGAGAATCCTCTTACCTTTCCACTCAACGTCTCCATAACACCTTCAATGGCTTCAGGGATGCAGGTCAGCCTGGTTAAGCCTTTGCTACCGGGATTCATCAGCATGTGTAGCCCATGCTTGGGAGTGCACTGCACTGGGACACAACTACCATTGCTTCTCCTCCCAGACCCAGTGAACTCTTTTCCCTGCCTGCCATACTATTCTTCGAAGGATGCTGATGCGAACAACTGCTGAAAACCAGCTCCTGCTGTTGAAATGGAAAGCAGAACCACAATTCCCAGTCCCCTTAGAAAGCTTTCTTCTTTATTTATTTTTATTTTGTAAAGAAAATTATGTAGAGTCATAGAAACATTAAGGCTGGAAAGGGCCTCCAGAAATCTAGCTCACCTCCTTCTCAAAGCTGAGCTAACTTCAAACCTTCAGCAGTGTGGGCAGTACTAACTGCCCCACTCTCTCCTGACCTGGCGCACTGGCTGTGCCTCTGTGTCACTAAGGGTTTAGGAGTACAAAGCGCTGACCTGCCTCACTCCAGAGTCACACTACTATAACCTTCCTCTAATTACCTTCATTAATGCCATCACAGACCACATCTATCCATTAATACCTATATTGCCTTCAGCTTAAATAGCCTTTCCTTTGCACAGCTTCATTTACTGCTTGTACAGGCTGCTTGTCTCTTCTTAATGTGTTTATGAGAGACAATAATATCCTCTCTCAATCTTTGCATACTCATACTGGTAGGACAGATAAGTGAGTACTTTGAGTCATAAAATAGTTTGCACCACCATTACAAGTAAGATTGACTTAAACATCAACTAAAGGCCTCTGTCTGAAGAAAAATGGTGTAAATTAACATAGCCATCCATGCACCACCCATGTGGGTTGGAGGTGAGGTCATTACAGTCACAACCCATAAGCCACTGAGAGCAGCAGACCCCTGGATGGTTTCACGACCTTTGGCTGTGGGAAGAGACTTGTGTTTTGCTGCAGCCGAGCACGACTCCAGGCAGGTCTGGGAGGCTTCGGCTGTGCTGGCTGCAGAGACAGAAGTGGCAGAATACCTGCACGAGACATGTTTGAAATGACCTCTGAAATTAAACTGGTCCCAAAAGTCATATGAAACCTTCCGTTTTGTTTTACAATGGCCTCTGTTTTCATTCACCTTCAAGCCGGTGTGAATTAAACTGAAATACACCACCTTTGTAAACCATAACACGGGTTTAATGGCCTTTCCCAGTGCACTAGTTCAGCTCTGCCAAACAAAAAAGCCCTTGGAGTGTAAAGATAGGGAAGTGTCTATAAGGAGGGCCCTCTGAAACAGCTCCTGGGGAGAGGGCAGACAGCATTTTAAAACATATGTAGAGAAACCAGCTTTGTGAGAAAGTCTGATACAGTTCAAACCAGGGGGCTGACCAGAGGTAGGTACATTCACCACTCAAGCGCAGAGGAAATCAAGCAATATACCCTGAAAGAACAAATGACTTGTAACATTCACAGGTTAGCTGTACTGGAGTTGTCACGGACTGAAATACGTTGAAGGAACCACTGGAGAATTTCAGATGTTGAGGCATATGAAAGTGGGAAGATGAAAAAATAAAAAAGCAACAAGGATTTGAATGAACTGGGGAATGCAGTAGTGTCATTGGACTTTGATTACAAAACATTTGAAAGAAAAAATAATATAAAAGCATAATGTATCGACAAACCAGTTGTTTAAGATTGGACACTATGCTCTGTTACAGAGTGCTGGAATTAAAAAGAATGTAAAAGAGGATATTATTTAGATCCAAATTTCCCTTAAAGAGTTCAGTTGCCAAAATTGACCTCTGAAGTGACCCAAATATGCCACAATCAGGTCTTGCATTTATGGTCCATAGTTTCTGAAAAAGAGTGCCATGGAAGACAAATCACTGAGCAAACACGCAAAGTACCCAATATTAATTGCTCGCCTAAGAGAAAGCCCACCAGGGATCTGAAGCCTACATTTAGCCCTAGCTGGCTCTATGTTGAAAATTAATAATGCTTTCTTTATCACCTATGTAATGCTTTTTTATCAGCAGAGTGAAGGCAACATCCAAATGCAAAAAAAAATTTGTTTCCAGTTCGTTCAATGTAAATCAAGAAGAACAAATTCGTTTTCAGTATTCCTACTCACTGAGCTGCTCAGTAAAACACAGCAGTTGAGTGTTTCGTTCTCCAGGGCACAGAACAGCGTGTTGTTGGCTGGAACTGGCTGAGACAATTTCAGAACTAGCGATGCTTATAAGATTCCAGCAATGATAGCTGTGGCATTGAAACACTCTATACAGCCAAAGACAACACCTGTCTTTAAAAAGAAGACCAACAAAAAAGGAATTGATTAGCCAACTGTTTTTAGCAAGGAAATAAGGAGCATATAACACAGAGATGTTAAGTATAATCTTTTTTGACTCTACAAAAAAAAATAATTCTTTGCATGACAGGATCATCAGTCTTTGTGGATATGCACAAGCTGGAACACAGGAAGTTCCATCTGAACATGAGGAAAATCTTCATGTTGAGAGTGACGGAGCACTGGAACAGGCTGCCCAGAGAGATTGTGGAGTCTCCTACTCTGGAGATACTAAAAATCCACCTGAACACAATCCTGTGCAACCTCCTCTAGGTGATCCGCTCTAGCAGGGGGGGTTGGACTAGATGACCTCCAGAGGTCCCTCCCAATCCCTATCGCTCTGTGAATCTGTGAAAGACAAAGTAGCTATTGCATATCTAGGTTTTGGTAAGTCTATTAACTTTGCCTTAGGACAGACCCCCAGTGCTCTAAATGAAAATGCTAAAATAGACTTCGACTACTTATTTCCAGAGAGTAATTCATTGGACTCACTGACAAAATTGAAAGACTTGTCAAGCAGTGTTCTCCAAAAGTCTGTACAATATTTCAGTTTATAATCTGGGTGATGGATGGTCAGTATGCCTATTAAAAGTGCAGATAATACAAAGCTAGAAATGACTGTGCATAAGCTGTAGGATGGGATAACAACTTAATAAAGATTCTGACAAGTTGGAGGAATGGTCCAAAACTGGGATGAATTTTAGAATGTGTGAAATTCAGCAAGTGCAAGGTTCTAAAGGTAAAGAAGTGTAATCAAGCGGACACGATGGGGAACAACAGATTATGCAGTTGTTTTGCAGAAATGTCATCCAGAAATAGAGTGCAGAAAGAGAGGAAATCCAGAGAGAAGCAATAAGACTGACAGAAGTCTGGAAAATATTGCTTCTGGTTGCATGCGAGGAACAGTTGAATGAATCAAAGTTATTGGAAGACTGATGAGAAACTGTAAACCATCTGAGTTCAAAAAGACTCTTTAAAGTCTTGCAAGACTGAGGCAGTTGGGGCTGTTCAGTGTGGAGAAGAGAAGGCTTGTAGGGGAGACCTAATTGTACTACCTAAGTACCTACCAGTACTTAAAGGGGCCTACAGGAAAAGACGGAGAGAGACTCTTTACAAGGGCAGGGAGTGATAGGACAAGGGGAATGGGTTTAAACAAAAAAAGGGGAGATTTAGATTAGATATTAGAAAGAAATTCTTTCCTGTGTGGGTGGTGAGGCACTGGAACAGGTTGCCCAGAGAAGCTGTGGAGGCCCCATCCCTGGCAGTGTTCAAGGCCAGGTTGGATGGGGCTTTGGGCAGCCTGGTCTAGTGGAGGGTGTCCCTGCCCCTGACAAAGGGGTTGGAACTAGATGATCTTTGAGGTCCCTCCTAACCCAAACCATTCTATAGTTCTAAGACAGTTTTCGAGTCCCTTTTGCAAAAAGAGACAGTTATAAAGTGTTCTTCATAACTATGGTAGATAGGACAAAGAATATTTAGATAAGACACTAGGAAAACTCTTTAATTACATGCTCTGATTTACAAGGAATTTCAATTCACAGTTTGTGGAAGTCACAGAGTTTCCACCTTGAAGGTCATTTTAAACGTTAAGCAAACCTCTCTAAAGTATGATAAATATATTGTTGATCCTGTTTTTAGGTATAGAATGAATTAAATGATCTTTCCATGCTATTTTCAGCCTTGTTAACCACACTTTAAAGTTTCAGTTGTGAACATCCTGGGTGTTTGCCAGAAAATATTCTACTCTAAAAGAATATTCAGTTCTTTGATGGATCAGCTGTAAATTAAATAAAACACCACTCACTGGGGTATAAACAATGTGCAGATCTTCTCATTCCTTATTTTGGGAATCATTACGAAGTTGTCAAAACATCAAAACCAGAGTATAGCTGTCAGTTACTTCATAGTAACCACTCCAAGGAACTCCCTTGCAAGGTAGTTTACATGCTACGAATCATAGAATCATAGATCATAGAATCATTTAGGCTGGATAAGACCCTTAAGGTCATCAAGTCCAATAGTAAACTTTGAGAAGCAAGTTAACCCCTATTTCCTCATATTTTTCAAGAGTAAAATCATGCAAGTAGACAAGTTCCACAGTACAGCTCATACTTTTTAAGTGCACAACCTATCTTATCTCATAATAATTTATTCATGTAGTCATACCCCTGTTCTCAGTGGAGATACAAGGTAATGAATTCAAGACTCACACAGACTAAATAATTAATTTGACTTGTAATACCATACTGAACTCTTTAACATGCACCTGGACGCCTACCAGAGACTGCACAGAAATGTACAGCAGAGGCAAGGAGAGGCTCTAGCAAGTCTATATGTGGGTCACAGACCCACTTGAACTGTCCCTATGCACTGCTATTGCATGGGTACCTGAAACCTGAACTCATACACACTAAGTCAAAAGAGGAATTTTTCTTTCTCAAAAAAACCCACAACCCAACCCTGAAAAAGGAGTAGTGACAAAATACTCTGTACATGTGAGCAACACAACTTTACAAGAGGACTCAGTGGTCATAGCAAGAGATTTTGCCAGGTCACATCTCAGGTATATTCCTGTAAAGCCACTCTTCTAGCCCATTTTTTTTTCCTTCACTATTTGTCTTCTTCTTTTGAACATTCTATATTTCAATCTCACTTGAATGTTTTCAAATAATTTATCTCAATTTGTCAAATACAGTCTTTTCCCAGCATATGTGACATAGGGCATTTTAGTACTTTTGGTAATATTTGCACATCGAATGTATTAGAAGGAATTTCATTTAATGACGGACACAAACTACGTAGGAGATTCAGAGCCTAATCTAGTATGCTTACATGATAGAAAGAATCACTCAGGTCTCAAAATTTACTCAAATAACACAAAACCCCTTAAAAACCTGTGCTTGTTAGGTAAGGCACGAGTCAGTAAAAGCATCATAAGAGTAGTAGAGTCTTTCATATGATATATTGCTTTCCTATAAAGTGATCACTAGCAAGTAGTTATGTATACTACCTTAAAAAAACACCTGAGAAATTTAGCAAGTGTGTTTTCTTATTTTGTTCAAAGAGCTTTTTAACTGCAAGGAAGAGGCCTGCAGAATGACAAGGATTCAATACAGAGCTGACATTCTGCCTGGAAAGCAGCCAGGCTTTCATATGTAAATTCTCTAGTTTGTTTTGATTTTTACTTTTAAAAAGTGTATTGTTCTCCATATAGAATGAATATTTTTGGAACAGTTGCATAACGTTAAATTTGCCCTTGGTGAATTTTTCTTTGGTTGCCCAAAATACTATTGCTTCATTTTAGTTCTTCTGAAATGACAGATTCATAAATGCCCAAAGGTCTTTATACATTAACTAGTTAATATGAGATGTCACCATGATTAATGAATGAGGGGGTTTTTTTTGGTTTTTTTTTTTAAAAAGCAGTACTTTCATTACCGGTTTTCATGACAGGAGCCTGATGTGACAGAAAAGTTGCATAAGAAGAGGAAGAAGAAAACTTCAAAATTTTTTACAATTAAGGTAAACCAGAAAAAAAGGAAATACATAAAGAAGAATGGCAAGAAAGATAAGTGGATTACAGTGTGAGATATGCTTGGATTTTTTTCTAAAATATTAGAGAGCAATTTTTGACAGTAGATTAAAAAAAATGCTGAAAACCAGATATGAAATGGTTTGTGGAGAGGTGAAGTGACAACAACGCAAAAATGCCCTCTCACCTGTAGTTATATCAGCCATGCTTATTTAAAGATGACAAGAGGAAACAAGAAAACAAGTGTCCATGGAGGATGCTGTGCTAGAAGGTGTTAATGGCTGACATCAGAAGATGAACGAGGTATATACGTCTAAGATGGAAAAAGCAGGTTACAAGCTAAAACATCTTCAAACTCAGAACAAGCAGCCCGCCCACTTTCTGTGGTTAGAAGCAGATGTGGACAGAAGGACTGACTGTGGAAGGCAGCATGCCTGCAAAAAACGTGTAGCTAAACCAGGGCTAGTAAAAAAGACTTCAATGATTTCAAGCACAGGAAGCAGGGCTTGTTATTCCTGGAGGCAGAAAGTCGAAATAGGAGCTATCATTATGGGCAGAGGTAGTTTTAGTGGAGGAGGAGAACGGTCAGACATGTTCAATCCCCCACGTACCCGGAGGTGTAGTGCAGCAGCTCAGCTTTGCACGACGGGTAGAAGCTGGACTGTTCTGCGATTTCTTCTGTTCATCTGCCATGACCCTCTTTACACACATCAAACAGAGAGAGATTGCAAAGACTATGCCAAATCCTAATTTCTGTCTTCTCAGCCCCCATCATAAACCATTTTGCAACACATTCCAGCGTATCTCCAACCACTGAGGCAACCTAAAGGTGCAGAAGAGGGGACTACCTGACAATATTTCACTAAAAGGCTCTTTGCCTCACATGGTTTCATACCCTTTGGAGGCAAAGATAATGGGCTTTGCAAAGTCACGCTGCTGAAGAAAAATGCAGGTGAATGAGGAATTATGAGAATAATGATCAGAATTTATAGGAACAAACTTGGGAAAGTCTGAAACCCCAGCCCTTTCCTCCTCTCCAGTTACAGAAATTGCTGGAACTCCATTTCCTTTGAGAGACCACATCAGGCTGAAATCAGCCACTGGTTTTAACAGACTTCTCAGAGAGGCTGCTTCAGTAGGAGACTGCAACAGCAAACTCCTTGCAAGGGTCACTTTGGGTGTGAGAATAATTCTGGGCAATTCAGCTTCTCCTCAGCAGTGGCAGAGCAATAGAGATGTTCAGGTTCCCTGAAAGGAAGGAAACTACCCATCACTTCAGAGAAGTACTCCCAACTAACCTCAAACAAAACTTTTTTTGATGGAAGCTGCTTTTTCTTCCTTTCTTCTCTTTGAGGTCTTATCCCTATGTGCTACATTGATTGTCTCTTCATTTCTCACTGTCATCGTCCCTATCCAGGACCTGCTACTGCTCCTGTGCTTTTCCTCCCCCTCCACCAGCGCCATCTTCTGCTCCTCAAGATCTTTGAAGCCATGTGACACCTACTTCAATGGCACAACATCACTATGGAGGCATCACTTTGCTAGTGCGAGGGAATAAAAAGTGCCTCATCATCATGGGAAAAACCAGCACTTCTCCAGCTCTGAGACAGAAATTTTTGTGGGAGGCAAAACCAGCAGCTGGTGTGATGCTCACTCTTTCCCCAGGACACTACAGCTCTCCTTAGGCACCGCAAGAAAAGAAAGTTAAAGAGAAGCCACTCAGCCTGACTTTGGAATGTTTACCCTTTTCAGCAGTGATTTGCATAGAAGAAACATTACCAAAAAGTTAACGACACTTTGACTTTGATATTGAAATGACTTTATTTCAACTATGCAATACAAGATTTCCTAGAAATGGGGAATGATGTTTTTTAAAACGGCCCAGACCTTTTCAGGATTTCCAAAGGTATTGCAAATCATTCAGCTTCTGAAGGAAAACAAGTTTCCAAATGTCAGAATTACCTATGAAACAGAGATTCAGTTAAATTGACCTTGTACTGCAGTCCTCCCTCACAACAGCTTATAAAATGCAGCTGTACCTGGTGTAAACCAAGGCAGTCTAAGGAACTGACAAAGAGATTTCCCCATTTGATGGTCTTGTCCACGAAGAATGTATACCGTCTCCCTTTTCAGTTAAAAAATAAAGTCTTAAAGCAATCTTAAAAATAGTTCAAGAACAATAATTAAAAGCAGTGCACACTATTTACATGCGGCTTAGTCACTTAAATCAGAAAAATAAATCTGATTGCAGTGATTACTGAAACTAAAGACCAGGAGAGAGTGAGGTGAGTGAATTGCCACCTTTCTGCAGAAATAAACTCCCTGGAAACCTTAATAAGCAATCACGGCTCTGTAAGAGTGCTCATTCGTCCACCTGCATAATGTATTTATGGCAGTTTTTAAAATACAGAGGACCAGTTTGTACCGGTACTGCCTGAGGTGTACGATTAAGTTTTTTTCCCCTGGATTTAAAACACGCATGTGTGAGTGGGAAGGCAGCTAAAGCTTTAAAAAGAGCAGTTGTATGCCATTTTTGATTTCAGATGTTTTTAGCCATGGTTCTGCTTAAAAAGATCAGCTTAAATCCCATGTTATGTGGGTTTTAACTTGTGTCTATGAAAGGAGTGCTTTAACTCCTTACACAGGCGACAGGGCAAGTGTGTTCAGTCAGCAACCTGCAGTGATGCCACCTGCTGTGATAAGGCAACGTAGACCTCAAATTCCTGACCTAGTCTACAGTTAGGTGCCTTCTCTGCTTTTTAACGCACCGTGTGGAACCCAGACACCAGAGCGCCGGTCCTAGGAGTTGGAAAGGCCACTTTCCTTACCTGGGTGTGTCAGTAGCCCCAGGGGCTTGGTAGGACACAGAAGGGCAGGGCTGGGCTATGAGCACACAGGTAGGGTGACAGCTGCTTTCTGGATGCAAAGCAGACACGCCAGATGCAGTGCTCTGGCCTCTTCTGTTCACAGCAACATGACCAATAGGGAGCACTGGAAAGTAAATGGAGTATATTAATAACTCATTTTCCTTGATGGAGGTTGATTGGAAAAGTAACTGTATGGGAAGACTTGCGACAGAGCTAGAGTGATTTTATTTTGGGGATCAACCACAAAATTCTGTGATTTACAAGCCAAGATGCCGCTGTGTGGGGGAAACCTGTGGGTGCTGAGAGCGGCACCCCTGGTACTGCAGCCAAGGGCCCTGTGAAATTCACAGTTTTGTTGTCCTTGTGTCTTTGACCTAAAGTAGGAGTAAAGCTCCTGCTTTAAAGCTTGTTATACTGGCTTCACATCAGCATGACGGTCTGCTCTTTCACCATTTGGAAAGGTGCTGTAACGGCCCCGAGAGCACCCATGTTCTCCTGGGGTCTGGCTGCCGGGGCCAGGGGCCAGCTTGGCTGTGCTTGGCTCCCAGCCCTTGCTGACTCCTCACAGTGTTAAGTAAAAGGGTCTGTACATTCATGTAAACTTGTTTCTCCCCTTTAAATAACTGGATAAATAACATGCCTTGCTCTGCAGTAGAACAGTACCCATCCTGCCCATTGAGTAACGTTTGCCTTCAGACAGCCTGAAGACTTAAGCATTACAGCAGGGCATGAACGAAAACCAAGGCAGACTTAGAGCAATAGCCAGAGACACAACCAAGCTTATAATGAACAAAACAATGTTGGCTGGCAAAAGAAGATCATATTCCTACCTTCACCCCAGTGAATTGTCTTGTCCCAGTGGAAGGACAAGCTGAGGAACCACAGAAATAGTTCTGGCAGTTTGCCTTGGTCTAGTTCTCAAGAAAACTTGGGTATAAGATTATCTTGCCCAGGAGGTGGCCTGTGGTGTTGGCTTCAGTGTTAGATCTGTTTTGTTCACTGCTGGTATTTTTATATGCTGGGAATGAGAAAAAAAATTCTACTAAAGTCCATCCTGTTGTTCATCCACAGGTTCTCTAATACACATGTCCATCCTAATGAGTAGTTTACTGTTAGACATCAATTATTTCTGCTTCGTTCCCATGAGACAGTGCCTGCTGTTTGAAATGACGTTTCTTTTCCCAGTGTTTGTCATTCTCATTTAGTCTAGAGTAGCTGAAAAAGAAGTAGTCAATTCCCACTTCCTTTCTTTGCAGAATTTGCAGTAATAACCTGGAATTACAGTTCAACATCAAATCTTTTTTAGCAGATGGCTTTCAGCAAGTAAATACACTCAACTTGCCAAGCTTTGTCCTGAAGTACAAAAGTTATCCATATCAAATCAGAATTTTAGGAGTTTTCATTTTCACATCATGGTCTATATTTTGTTCATGAGCCATGATGTGTGCTGAGATGTGAACTATTACTTGTTCAAATCTGTATGATGTTTTTCACATCGGATGCAGATTTTAGGGGTAAGGGATAGAAGCAAAACAGAGTGTGAATAGGCCAAGCTTAGCAACAGTTTTTACAGCACCCACTGTCTTGTGTTATGATATGTTATGGAAAAATAATCAGCTTCTCTCTACCTCACTACACTTTATACTAAGGATCTGTCTGCCTTTGAGAAATATAAAATTGGTTTAGGAGCTTTTTAAGGGCAACAAAAAATCCAAATGCCCCTAAAACACACACAAATGAACTGGGGAAAGAAATATTTTCTTACATCCACTGCATAAGACTAATGTGTCAAAACCAAAGCAAACAAAAAAAACCACCCCAAAGTCACTCAAGACCGTGCAATGGTACTCGTAAGATCTATAAGGCATTAGCTAAAAAAGCCCAGGCTAATTCAGTGGCTGGTAGCTGAAAGTGAATGTCAGAAAACTTGAGGTAGAAATGAAAATCTGACATTTTCAAGTGAAGTTAATTGGCTATTAAAACAAATCTACATTGGACTGGATATTCTCCATCCCCCAACTGGCTTTTAGTTCTGGTCTCTTTACACTGCAAAAACATTCAGCTACTTCCTGCCCTATGAGTGAGTCTCTAAATACTTTTCTATGGTGGTTGTCTATCACCACAGTAACATGTGGGACTTTTCTTTAAGAAATCTGAGCAGATTCAAGTCCATGTTCAGATTTTGTATGTTTGCCCATATCGCAATAAATTCCCAAACCTTCTGCACATCTGCTTCCCTCACCACTGTCCCCAGGCTCTCTTGCATTTCCTAGGACCACCTACAAAATCACTCACCCTCTCCTCAGACCGTTGTGAACACCCACTCATTTGGCAAAACATCAGAACAATTATCTACCTTGACAGTTATTTCTTTTCCGTTTCAGACCTGCTTCATTCCGTCATACACTTGTCCCTGCTGAGCAGATGTGTGGTCTCGCTGGTGAGTTTTCTCCTTCCTCCGCTCCACTTTTGCCCTTTCTGTCTCATCATCTTCTCTGTGGCTGTTTTTGTTTCATAAGCTCTACCTCCAGGGAGTCTATGCTACATCTTTGAGAACTACAGGAGGAGATGTCCCTTAACTTCCAGCAAAAGGTAGACAGAGAAACTATGAACATAGAAAGTCCTTTAATTTGATGGTAACATGAATAATTCTCTAGGGTTTAATTGTCCTCTTAAAATGTATACTAGCACTTGCCCAGAGCTAAACAAGAATGTGGATGTAGCACTAGTACATGAGAAAATGCGTTCTGTGAAATTCTCTATTGTGCCTGCAAAATACTTCCTCTTAAGAAAAAGTGGTAATGAGTATTGAAATCTGGAATGATCAATGACCTGATTTTTAATTGATTATGGAAGTGTGTTGGTCATTCTATATCACAGTACCATAAGACTTTCTCCTTCAGCTGTATCTATAACGGTTTGCTTTTATTGCACACACATTTTCATCATGATATACATCATATGACTATTCACCGTCCCACACCACACAGAGCCTGCTGCAGCTGCAGAGGTGGAGGTCCATCAGGCTGGGCATGACCAGAAGCTCAGCTCCCCCTGAGCTACAGACATCTCATTGCATGTTCCTTTCTTGCTGAAGCGCGAGTGTCCAGAGGGTGTGCCGTGTTGGTGAGATTGCACACGGATGGCTCTGAAAGACAAAATCACACGTTTCTGTACTTGAGTAAGATTTTCAATTTGTTTATAACAAGCATACACCTTCATGTCAGAGGGGATGTTTTCCTTTAGAGGGCAAACCTGCATTATTCTGTGCAACACAACCTGGAAAAGTGTTTCCCAAAGCAGAAATATCTATTAACTTACCAGTACTAGATTTTCTGTGAGCTATAAACAGGTTGGAGTTATATATATCTTTTTTTTTAGTAAAAGTTTTTACATACTGGGCCCATAATCTGGAGGTGGGGGGAGATTTAGTGCAGCAAATAACCTAAACATTTGAGGGTGTGAACAAATGTGGTACACAGAGTAATATACTGGGTTTAAATGGCTCCATGCTTGGAGTTCTGGTCCTGTGACCCCCGTACAGATGCACGCTGGGCTGGTTCCTGTGCGGTTTAATAGACCCGCTCTCATTGTCAGCTTAGAGCTGACAAGTGCTACTGTAGTTCCCAGCAGCAGGAACGAGGGGCCAAACTGCAGCTGGGAGTCAGAATGGTTCAAGGCTACTCCAGACATACACCCTGACCCCCGAGCTGTCGCCTTGCATTCTGGCACCAAGAGAGGAAGAAAGCACCTCGGTGACCTGTGTACACATCAGTCACCTTCTCTCCAGAGGCAGCATTTCCTGAGCTACTGCTATCACCTGGGTGTACAGTCATCATGCCTAGATCAGGTACCAGTCACAGGGAAGAGACCTGTGGTTGAAAGATGTTATTACACACAGACCAGATTCCATGTGAGCAGTTATTTCAGATGCTTTCAGCTGTAAATGTGGGCAGTTGTGGCTGGTAGAAATGCAGCACACCCCCAGGGGACCGATGTTCACTGGACATGATCCAGCACTGATCTGGAAGTAGCAGAGCTGAGACTGTGGCATGGTGCTCCAGATAACATACACCCCACTGTTCACACTGTGATGCAGCATCTGGACGATGTGGAAACAACACTGATGGACTGAAATCCAGAGTCTCGCTCGGATTTAGGCAGAGCAAACTCTCACCTCTCTGCTCTGTGTTCTGCTTTAGATGTTTAAACAAACTGTGATTGCACAGCAGGCATGTCTAGAGGTATAATGTCACAGTGAACTGTCATGGATACATTTTTAAGAGATGTGTGAGATAAGTCTCTGAAGAGCCAATGGTGTCCAGCCCTTTTGTCAGGGTAATGTCCATAAAGAAAAATAGAGACACTATTTTTTTTATGGAAAGAAAGTTCAGTAGCAGAACTGTGAGGATCTGGCAAAGGACCCCTCTTGTCTCCACCTCCTTTTCATCTTCTGAGAAGATAAAAACAATCTTTAAGAAAGGGGAGGGAAATCTCCACAATTAAGGCACCACCACCCAACATTCTTTTATCTAGTGCTGTAACCTCTGTCTTCCAATACCCCAATCACAGGAGCACTCACAGTGGTCAATTCCTTCTGCAGAACACTCTCCCAACACAGGAAAACATGTACAAAACTTGGCATCATTAGGGAAAGTAATCCAGATTAAGTGATTAATAAGTGATGTTAATTCAAGTGATTTTTCCCAGATCTCACAGTTAAGGTGTCACAGCAGGAGCAGCACTGCTGCCTGGCGCTGCAGGCAGGAGCGGGACAGTCCTGTGGGTGAAGGACCTCCTGGAGTGAGGGAGCCAAAGAGAAACCACGGTGCTGCACCATGAGTTCTTGCTGCCCTTGCAGAGGTGCCACGGATCTTGAAGGGAAGGGAGAGCATATTTATAGCTCCCTCATGCTCCTGCTAGGTTTATGTCTACCCACTGTTATCCAGCTACAGCACTGTAGGACAGATGTATCCCCTCTTTGAGTGAGGTACTGTCAGACAAGATCTCGTCCTCGTCAGCCCTCTGCAAGAGTGCAGCCTGTGGATGGGCTCCCCAAGCTCTCCATCACATGCTGGCTGGCTCCTGTGGCATGGGAGACCTCAGTAATGATTGCTTTACCAGCAAGATTAGACTAGAGGTAAGTAGAGATGATATTGAGTGTGTAGGGATGAAAACAGACCAAAAGAACAGAGAATACATGAGAACTGCATTTGGACACATTAAGGTACCAGGTCACATGCCCCCACAGAGGCATCCAGTGCCGTTCAGGATGCTTTCAGTGAGCAGAGATCTGCACAGGGCTGGCAGAATAGCCTCAGGACCTGCAGGAGTAGGCATGTGGAGTCAGAGCTGGAGGCTAGATGGGATAGCCCAAGGCATCCCAGCTGGTCCTCAAAACCTATTTAAGGCAACTGATTCAAGCTCTAAGGAGAAAGGATTTTTTTCAAGCGCTAAAAGGAGCTCTAGTCATAAAAAATATATTCCTTGGTTGTTTATAATCTCTTCTGTTTATGTATTAATGTATATAAACTATGTGTTCAAGGCTTGACCAAGCTCCTGCCTGCAAATGATAGCAAGCTAGTTCAGGAGAAACCAAACCAAGTGTCTAGCAGGCAGGACAAATGTTTGCAAGTTTAAGAATGGCTTATTTAGAAACAAATAAGGACACCTGAGATAGGGAGAGAGAGCTTCCCATGGATTTGGAGAAGGCAAGAACATGACAGGCCAAAAGTTTGATGTGAAAGGCAAAGGATGACCCTGACTGCATGAAATTCCCAAGGGACAGCAGTATGTGAAATAATCAATGAGCATAAAGAGAAATGTAAGCACAGAGTACCTGGAAGACTTTCGGCAAATGCTTTTCAGTTTAAGGCAGATAATGGGAACTGCATTCTAGTTGGATGCATTTAAAGCGGAAAAAGTCACTGAAAAGGAGCTGATAAGTCTAACTGATTTTTTGCATAGCTTTCACTAGTTCTGTCTGGAGAGAATGAAATGACCAGTTAGTCCTCCTCTCTTCCCAAAGTCTAGCTAGAGAAGAGGTACATGCTTCCAAAGGTCAGATTAAGATATTATGGCAGGAACGCAATCTGCACCAACACCAGTGGGGATGGAGCGAGAGAACATGTCTGGGAGTCAGAGACATGGGAGAGACCCAAGTCTCTCTGTCAGTTGTTCACGTTTCACTATATCGACACTGCACGATCATTTTCTGAGCCAGCAGTTCAGTCCCGAGTGTGCTAACTGCAAAAGTTAGGAAGCCATGCTTGCATTGCAGATTTTTAAATTTTGAATTTCAGTGCTACAAAAAGCCATGGTTCTAGGTTTACTTGAGACAGGTCTGCTAACTGGCTTTACCAGAAGTTCACAGAAGCAAATATTGATTAATGAGACAAGGCAGTAGTCAATGAAAGCAACAAATGGGTGGGCTCAGGAGGACCGACTCTTGAGAACTAATTAATGTGTGGACACGCCATATGTGCTGGTGGCGCGCAGTGTGGTTCACTACCTGCTGCCACTGTTGGCACTGCACCAAGAAGGATCAGAGCATCTGGCAGTCCCCAGGATCAGTAACAGCAAACTGCAGTGCAGAGAGCTTCAAAACAAGCCTTGAACGTCAAAACTTTGGTAAATCCCTGGAAGAAAAAGCCTAGAAACAATGTAGAAGTAATTGTATTANTGAATATCCTAAAATAAAGCTTCATATTTTCTGCTTCAGTCTCCACGTTTTCTTTCCATCTTCCCCAATTAATTTTAATAAGGTACAGGGTCTTTCCAAAGAGAAAGTACCCATTAGGAAAGAAATATAATATGAACAAGTTATATCCCATTTAACTGCTTGTCATTAGTCTCTGAGGACTTCTCTCTTGAAAAGCAAATTTTGTCCAGCATTGCTGGTTGTTTAGCCAAAGTGCAGGGAGAGACATTGCTATTCTGCTTCCTTTCGCCAGCAGAGAGACAGATAGCCTAGTTACCAGGTACTGACAGGAGTTGACACCATCACTCTTGAAAGAGGAAAATTGATTTTTCAATCTGGCTGAATCACACAGAAGCAGCGAGCTAACCAGGGCTGCCTTGTGTGCCCAGCAGAAATCACTGACTGGGTGCAGTGGGTGGGTTTTGTGGGGCGGGGGGTAGGTGTGAAATCAGGAGTTGGTGTTGAAGATTAAGATCCTGGTGCAAGCAAAATGCTTTGTCCTAAACACTGTAATCTACATTTCACAAGAAATAATTTTACTTGCAGACAGTGGTACTTCAAAAAGGCAGACAACGCAGAGCACTGTGAATAAATTAGAAAAAAATGAACAAAATTACCTTTTTTGCTGCTCTCTGTCATGTATAATCCTGAATCAGACATTCATTCTGATCTTACTTTCTGAAGTATCAGACTTAGCATCAGGGCATGGAATATAAACTTTGAACAAAAGATCTCTGAGTCAGTGACCAGGCAGAGCTGCAGACTACGCCTCCCAGGTGAAGGAAGTGCTACTAGGAGTTTATTCTGCAAGCCCTGCATTAGCCTTTCTTGGGACCTCATCCAAATTAGGATTAATCCAAATTATTGGATCTTTTGGAATTATTGGAAAATATTCTGTGAGCTATAATAGACATTTATTTGGGTTATCAGTGAAGAAAAGCATCTATCTACTTGGATTAAAGAGATAAACAGCCTCTCTGCAACATTTGCTTCAGAGAATGAATCAAAGAAAATACAGCTTTCAGCTGAGATGTTTATGTCTGTCATGCATCAGCAGACTTGATCATAGTGGAACTTTAATGAGGTATTTGTACGGAGCAGTTGAAGTTGTCTAATTACAGACTTTTCTAGGAGCATCTTTTGTTCCCAGTGGGACCTGGCCTATTTTCAGAGTAGGCTGGCTGGAAAGAAAGGATTAGTTTACCTGTCTCTATTACTGAAAGCTAACGTGACTGAAAGGCAGCAGACAGTGCCCCTTTGTACTTGCTGAGAAAAGTCTCTTCAATTAGACGTTAAGCCCAACTTAACGCTTTAATTTTTGGACACTCAGAATGTGTTTGATTGAAGTGCAGCTATAAGATGCGATGAAACTGACAGAACTTTGTGGTCTTGCTGAAATTTAGAAAGAAAATACACTTCTATTATTCTCTGGCAAAAGACCTTTCAAGTTTTATCTGAGTAGATTACGCCATTCCGTGTCTTCACAAATAAAGAGGACATAATAGGGTGAAGACACCATGGTGATGCAACTTTTTTTCCTATAAACAAGCAAAAGGTTGATTGTCTGGGAGTACTATAATTAGGACGAAAAACTGTGTAAGGCACCTGCAAGAGAAGCTCCTGTGCATGGAGTTGGATACCTGAAGTCTGAGTTGCATTTGGAAGAGATGAGATGCTCTGAAAGAGCATTCAAAGTGGCCATCAACCCAAAAAGGAAGGCACTAACAGCTTATAAGAGGGAATGGTAGACCAAGAAATATAGGCAAGTTAGATTTCAATATATCCTGAGTACTTTGTGTGCAATGGGCCTTCTTCCATCAAAATGTTGGCCTTAGCCTGGCAAGTGTAGGAACCTCTTTTGGGAAGAAGTAGGAGTGAGGTCTTACTGCTTGGCTTGCTCTAAGTACTAGGCTTTTTTATGCAAGAGGGGCACCATCACTGTCCATATTTCCAAGGAAGGTTGTTGCAGCTAGGCTCCACAAAGGATTCTATTCTATGCATGGCTGATCAGACCTCTCTGGGAGCAAGTCAAGAAAATCCCAGTGTATGCCTATAAGTCGCAGTGCACTGTTGGGCAAAGATTCTGGCTTAGAATAAGCTAGATAAGACTCATAGCTGTATTAACTTAAAAAATCCTTCCAGACAAATCAAGTCGGCTTCTGAGGAAGTGTGATTAGCCAGGGTAAAACAGTACTGTTAAGCTGCTGTAGCTCATCAGGCATTCAGGCTTGCTCAGGAGCTCTTTGAACATTTCTTTGTGGCCCTGCCCTGTCCTACATGGACATCTTCTGAAGGACGACAGCTAGAGCTCTTCTGTGCACACCCACAAGCAGAATTACAGGTTTTTGGAGAGCATTACAACCAGACAGGTTTGGCAGCAGCTGAGTGAGATACTCTGGATATCACAGCTTCAATTCTGCTTAAATCATGCTTTTAATGGTTTTGTCCTGTGTAAGATTTAGCATGGGATCTTGAAATATTAAGTCTATATGTTTGACCTACCTAAGTACCTTCTTAGTAGAGAAGGTCAAAAGAAGCTGCAATAGTTCTGCTAGAAAGTAGCAAGAAAAAAAATGATTGTCAGCATATTTTTTAAACACAGATTCTGCAGTTATTACAAATTAATGTAGAGTTAAATTAAAATTTACCATCCTGCACTAACAGGAATGGAAGCTGAACTACTGTTCATAGGTTCTGAATGCCTGCCTCTTTGCAAACAAATCTGATATTTGCAATCTACAAGCATGACACTGCAACTTCTCTTTGCCATGTGGAGGAAAGAGATGGAAAGGGAGGTACGAATTCAAATCTCCATGGGCGTATGTGCACTGAAGAATGAGCAGAGCAGCTCAGCAGAAGGACCAGAAACCATCAGAGATGAAGTATGACAATTACCAGACATTTTCACCAGCTATTTTTGAAGCTCTATGGGAATATCTGGTAACAGCCATTTAGCCTGACACATCACTCTCCGTCTTTTCCTGCCAGTACAACCAGTCAAAGCACAGTGGAAAGTTTATAAATGTAGGAGTTAAAAATATCTGTAGCTTAAGGGATGAAAGACTGAGATGTGTGTCTGGTCTAAGGGCTGAGATGCAATACTTATACCACACTTGAGCAATACGAGTACTGTTTGGGTTTCAGCTACTAGGGCATCTTTGTGTAAGTGTACTTTCAAACTTCACTAAAAGGAAGAGTTTCCCATATTTTGAAAACATGTTCCATGTTTGCCAGCTGCTTCTCCAAACACACCTGGGAGTCAGTCACAGGCTTTAGCATGGCTGCTGCACCACAGATAGGATTAATAAGAGAATAATTATAAAAGGTGGTAGCTGTATATCTAGAGGAATATACGCACACTTAATTTCATTTTGTATTAGATTAGATTTCTCTCTAAAACATTTCATAAGAAGTTTCTTTAAAGTTAGGGTATGGAAACCAGACTAACATACATATCTACATTCTTACAAGTCCTCCTTGCCCTCTGAAGTTCATCTCCCACGTGGAGTCTGTCCTTCGTGAGGGAGTAGCTTTTTCTGAAACCTGTAATCACATTTTTATACAAGCTTTTCATTGCCAGATATTCCTATCTGTAACAAGTGAAAAATGCCCATCCCATACCAGTAGGACTCGTAGAAGCTGAGTTACCAGTACTCAGAGTTGAACTCCTAGAAACCCGAAGTGCTCATGGATCCTACTTTCCATATGCTGCAACATTAAACTATGTTTGCCATTGTCTATGGGGGACATACAGGTTGGAGAATTTGGAGTAAAATATTTTTTGCCCCAGACCATGTCCCAGCCTTCAACATCTCTGGCCAACTGTTGGCAAAGTGAATTATTGCCCCATTGAAGGCTGTTCCACAGAAGTATGGCAGAACTATGTTTTCACGATTTCTGCAGTGTTGCCAACCTGTGCCTCCAACAGAAAAGACTGGGAGACTTAAAAGACATGAATAAGGAAGATATCTTTCTTAGAAACACAAGATACAACACAGCAACAGGATTCTTAACAAATACTCTAGGTGTAGCAAATTTATATGACCACTGTATTTTACTTTCTCTTTCCAAAGGCACTATACCCAGAACTACAGGACAGTCTGCTGTGAGGGCTTATAAAAAGACATGTCCTTCAACTTTGTAAATGATGGTATCTTCAAACCACCACATTCCTGAAACAGTAATTTCAGAACAAGCCTCTTCATAAATTCAAACTCATAAGTGTTTTCAGCGGAATTGAGTAAAGTTGGAAAAAGAAAATGAGCTTCAGGCCACGGCCCAACAGGTTTCAAAGTCTTCACTGACTTTTGGTCTGCTCGAGGAAGACAGTTCAGACTGTAGATGTCTAAATATGAATGCCTAAATATAGGTATCATGGTGTCTACATTTCTACTGTAATCAATATTGACTTTAGCTAGTGAGCCCAGTCAGGTACCTGGCTCACCATGAGGTGATCACTGTTACGGGCAGCATTGATCAATCACATGCAGTTGTCTCAGATGGATCGTTGTAGCCTCAAAATATCCCAGGATTTCTCTCCCTTCTACTAGTTTCAGGTCAAAGTAACTGATTTAACTCTGTGGAGTTTACTTCCAGTGTTACCATTCCGAATTAGAAAAGCATCAGTTAAACCACTTTACACTGTAAACGTTATTGTAATCCGTTAACAATATATTAATTCTCATGAGTATCATTCATTCAAAATCACGTAGACTGGTGTAATGGTAAAAAGACATGGAATTCCTAGTATTGGCATAGATTGCACAATGAGGGTAATAAACCCTAAGCATCAATTACTATTAAAAAACACTGAGCAGAAAATTCTGTTAATGATAATGAAAGAAATCAGAAAGCCTGGAGTCAACTACTGTGTTTCAATCAGTCTGCAAAGCAATACAGCATTAGATAATCAGTACATTATTTCTGATCCACTGAATGAAAGCTGATATCTACTCAATTATTAAATTGACAGACAAGTTTTCATAAACAGCAGCATACTTCTGCAAAGGTCCCTAGCTCATGTGGGAAGAATAGTAATATCCTATTTTGCAGCGAGCAGTTGTTTAGGTAAGAAAAGAAATTCCCTATGTACTGGCTTTCAACATTCCTTTGAGGAGACCTAGAAACATCCATCTCTTCTTGACAAGAGATAGTAGGTTGTACAGAGAAAAATAATCAGTAAGCACATTTTCATTGCCACAGAAGTCAGAAAACACTCTCTGCTAGACTTGATAGAGAACCAAATTCTTAAAACAAGAGTTTTCATTTGAAAATGCTTACTCCCCAGCAGGACTTTTCACTGTAAAAAGCAGTCATTATGGTGTCCCAAGCATTTTCAGCTCATATGGAGTGCTAAGTCATCTCGGAGATAACCAGGAACAACATATGCACTGATTTAATATGAAATATTTTAATTCTTCCCAGAAGAGGAGTAGGAAGACTATGTCACTGACTTAAGAAATATAGTCTTTACATTGAACAGGAGTACATTCATAGTCAGATAAATTAAGTGCTGTGTGGCAGATTACCAAATTGGGAGAGCAGTTGGGCTCGTATCTCCTGCTATACTGCCATGCCATGTGTACGTTCACATCAAGCTCTCCCTGCAGCCAGTACCTCCTCCAACATTCATTAGGTCTTGCAACATGTTTGTCACTTGTCTGGTCACTCACTCACTCCCAGCAGCAGAAATATTTGCAGTAGAGTGTCTTTTGTAATAATCCAGCAGGTGTTTAGAGTCAGCAGACCACTTTTTCCCTTTGCTGCAGAGAGTTCAGTTGTGCGCGGGTGGAATTCATCTCACCCAAATATAGTCCACAGAAAGAAATAAGCACTGCTGGGTAAGATTTGTCTACACTATTGTGTTGACCTCAGGATGAGAAGATTTCTGCCATCAAGCACCTATTTCTCTTCACTGACAGTACAGTGAGCCTGTGATGACTCACTCAGATGTAGGAGTCTATGTCTGGTCTGATAATTCCTGCCTGGAGTCTCTTGAAGGTAAGGGCAAGACCTTGAACCGGAGGCAATCTTTTATGAAGAGCAAACATAAAAAGCAAATGTGCGTAGCAGACCACACTGCTGAGGACATGAACTACATCGGAACTGAGGTACTTACCTGCTATTGGTGGCTTTTAAAGCATCCCCGATACACAATGTTCTGTGATTCAGAAATACCTGAGCTTGTTCCTGCTACATTTAATCTTGTTCTGGTGTATATTTCTGTCCAAATTGGTGTATATACATTGTTAGGTGGAAAGCTTGATGCTTTGTCATTAACAAGGGTTTGTTTAAATTTGATAGCTTCTGATAAAGACCAAATTCATTAGTTTAAAAAGCAACAGTTATTCCTAAATAACAGCTTATGTAGACAAAAGGTAAATGGGAGAGCACACCATTGAACCTCAGCAGCAAAGTAGATGGACGTTTACCTTTCTGGTAAATTTATCTGATTGGGACATCTTTCAGCATCTCAATTGTAATGACCCATATCTATGTTACCATAATCTTTTTTGTATGTTGGAGAACAAACAACTACACATTTCAGAGCGTTTAACAAATTTATTATCTTAAAATGCATTCGTGTACTTATTCCAATATAGTTCTTTGATTTTGCTTTTGTTTTTAAAGTCAAAAATCTTTTGGTTTGCATTCTCTATAACTAGAGCAATGTCTTTCATGTCTGCCAATCTTTCCCAAATGCTTTTATGTAGACTGCGACATTCTCAGCGCTCATCAAGGCTGTCATTAATGCCAGCACCCAGAGCTGACTGAAGACAAGCCATTCAAAAGATGTTTCCTGCACTGGTAACTAAAATTGCCTCAGCAGTCCAACAACACATTTGAAACTCAGGAGAATTTTGATGAGGAAAAGGCTTTAGGGCTAATACTCAAACCAAAACAATAATGAAAAGACTAGTATTTCTGAGGGGGGAAAAAAAAGCATGAGCTGTCCGTTCTTTGTTGAAGAGGGATGGCTATATTCCCTGAATGGTAACATACACATCCTACATCACAACTACGTGGACATGAGAAAATAGAAAATATTTCACACAGATCAGGAATCATATTCTCTAACTAAAATCTAACTTCTGAAAACAGACAAGAATTTCTTAAAGAGAAAAGCTGCAAATCCTTGTGCAGATACTGTGCGCCTTTGCCTTATTCCAAGGGACAAAGGTACTATGGTTTGGAAAGCAGAAGCTGCAATCACAAGGCAGGATTCCTCTTCCTCCAAAACTTCATTACCAGCCTGATGAAACCTGAGACATGGCACAACATAAGGTGTAAAGCTGAAATCTGAAACCAAACACTGCAATGTGTTAAAAGTTAGACTGAATAGTTAGCTGAATAGTTTAAATGTTTGCATCATTGTACACCCACATGTGGGTATCAATTGGTGCTTTAGTATTATTACACAAAAAACCTAATTTATTTCTTTTTATTGTAATCATTTTCTTCTCCAATTGTACAATATAAGAAACACTCCTCGAAATCAGTGGGTGTTGCTCTGATTTTGTAGCTGAAGAATTGGGCCTCATTTTTAAAGGCTTCTCCAACTGGAGAAAAAAGGCCCACTTTCCTCATAGTGGAGACGTCTGATAGAGCCAATATTTTCTTTGCCATATCCACAATACAGTTTGTAAGATTTGTGTGCAAAGAGTCAACGTTAATTTCTCTAATTGCATGTTTGATGAGAGCATTGCACTCCTTAAGGTCATCACAGTTACTTTTTCCAAAATGGACTATATTCTCATAAATAGTGGGAATAACCTGCGATCAGTTGATATGATTTGCAGAGTTTTGAGAAACATATTGGACTTCCTTTGCATGCACAGATGCATTGAGTGCCCATTGTACAAGCATGATCATGATCGTGCATTCAGGTGTGATCACTCAGCTGTGGATGTATGTAACTGAGCTTTCTTTAGCACTAATGAATTATTTGGGTTTAGTGGTTTAAGACATTTTTGTTCACACCCCTTTCTTTGATGTTTGTACTAACATTTAAAATTGGAGTAGCTAAAGCCTTGTAGTCAAAAATGTACTGCTAGGAAGCAGTGAATAAGTAGGGAAAAAACAGCCAGGCAACATAGAACAAATACATGAACTTTTACTTGTTAAAATTCACACAGAATTTTGTGTATGTATTTCACATGTAATATGTCATCACTGTAACTCCAGGGTGCTTTAAAATCATTCACTCACTCTCCTGCCTCTGTGTTGTGTTTTCCTAGCAGAAGTCTTCTCCATTGGCCTTTGACATAAATGAACATCTGAAAATGACATTTTCTGCGATTTTGCTTCCCTTTATTCCATGCTTTACTGGTAGTCAGCAGGTTCCCACTTATTTTCTGTTTTTAAAAAAAAAAAAAAATGAGAAAGGAGAAGGGAGAAGAGAGTATGAGGGTGAAGGAAGAAAGAAGGAAAAAGAAGAAATAGAAGGGAAAAAAGGTAGTTTTATGAATAATTATTAAGATCTAAATGTAGCTGCATTTTCATCTTTTACATGAAAAAAAGATAATTCTATACATGACTAGATGGCACTCCAAGGCATGGAGTTGGATACTGATGTCTCAATATTTTTCCTTAGAAAATTGAATCGAATGAATTCAGCACAATACAATATTGCAACATTCATTTTCAGTCACCTTTCATATTTTCGCTTAGCTGAAAAGAGAAAATTATTCTGTAGAGCTGAATCCACATACAAGACAAATGTATTTATTGCGTTTGCTTTATGGATGTACAGGTAAATTACTCTGAATTCCCATGTAACAGAAAGTGATTTGCTTAAATGGAAAAGCCTTTCTGTTTTTTTGTGAGATGTGAAAGTGTATCTGTGAACACATGACTACATTGAAGTAGGAGATATTTGAAGCACACTAACATGCCACATCTCCTGGATAGGCAGTGCTCTTTATGCACTTGCAAACATTCAATATTTCAGAGGTGTATGAGGTCCCATTTCAGGCTGGTTTTTAATAACACTTCCCAAGAAACAACAGCTTTTAAAGAAGATTTTAGCCTCAAGTTAAGCCTCACTTGACAAAAGCAGAAAGCAACTATGAACTTTCTTCAAGAGCTAAGTTGTAAGTCTCCGGCTCTCAAAAACTGAAACATCTGTGAACACGAGCTGATCCTACAGACTCAGTGAATTCGCATTGTTCAGCCCAGCAGAGCAGAGCATGCAGCCCAGCACTCCACCAGTCATCTGCAGCTCCAGCAGCCACAATCCTGCCAGCAAAGCCCCCTTCCAAGTCAACCGCCCTGTCAAAAAGCAGTATTAATTAGACAAGTATAATGCAATTCTAACACAGCTCTGCTACTTTCAGGACTCAAATTACTGTCTTTGCATGCTAGTTTACTTCAAACTCCTTTGGATATCACACTCATTATTGTAGACATATTCTTTGGGTTTTAGAAACCACAACCGAATGAAGAACAGCATTTGCACAAACACTTAGACATTGAAATGCCTTTAAAATCCAGCTCTAAGACTTCTGCCAGTTGCTCATGGCAGCTCATTCAGCTCCCATGCCAGCAGCAACATTAACTAGTTCTTCTTTTCCGGGTGGTGTATCACCGGCTGTCAGGTCAGAGTGATGCTATTCCCAGAAGACACCCAGAGCACTTCAAATTGTGTGGAGCTTTCTTTCCCAGGCAAAAATCAATGCAAGTGTTAATACATTTAATTTATAAACAATTAATAATTTATAATTTAATATCCAGAGATCCCATTGAAAATCAAACAATTAGAAATTATATTGATTTCTTCCTGAAAGAGATCAAACCTGAGGAAGAGCTTCCAAAGCCTATGCTGTAACGTGCTTTTCTACTGTATTCAAAAGGTTAACACAGGTAGGATTTGTTATTATACCTTCTGTGTCAAAAGGTGATAGGCCTGGAAATAACTCTTATCTGAATGAAAGTGAGGAGCAAGGTCTTTTTGTTTTGAATAATTCTGGGAAAATTATCTTGACACTGTAGATTTAGAGAGATTGAAAACTGGCAGTGCAATGAAAACAAATTTAGATAAATGTTGGAATGTATTTCTATTTTTAAAGTTACCCCAGTTAAACGTGACTTGATTGTTATGGTCAGATATTTTCCAAGAGGTACATTCTTAACATATTTTTGAGGACTACATTGAGCAACAATGTAGAAAAGGCAAAATCAGCAGAAGCAGTAAGGTTCCTGATGAAGTACGTAAGGAAAGGAGCAGATATCTTTGCATTGAAAAGAATGTGAATTGTTTCATATTTGTTCCTTTAAGCAATTCATTGTTGTGAAGAAAAAGATTTTGAATAGTTCAGTTGCACTTCTAAATACTTTTACTCTTGGAATGTCTTGAAAAGACTATTTTGCTAATTCAAGTTATTCAGGCAAAGTGTGAGATTGACTGGGTTATGTAAATGTAAGACACCCAAAAGGTAGTTCATTTTTTTCTTTGCCAAATTTACAGACAGAAAGAAGGAAATATTAAATGAAAACATAGACTCATAGAACCATAGTACCATTAAGGTTGGAAGAGACCTCCAAGATCATCTAGTCCAACCGTCTCCCCACCACCTATTACCCACTAAACCATGTCCCTAAGTACAACATTTCTTCAACATTTCTTCAAACACACCCAGGGACAGTGACTCCACCACTTTCCTGGGCAGCCCGTTCCAATGCCCGACCACCCTTTCTGAGAAGAAATTTCTCCTAATCTCCAACCTGAACCTCCCTTGGCACAACTTGTGGCCATTTCTCTTGCCCTATTGCTGGTTATCTGTGAGAAGAATCTTCAAAAGAAGATAAAAAGACTCGGTTCATCACTGTGTAATACTAGAAAGCTAATAAACAGGTTTCTGGTGCTGTCTTCAGTTTTGTTTAGTCTTCTCTGGACTTAAATAGCAATCAAATGGCTACAACAATTAACCTTAGTAATAGAATGGAGAGAACTTGAATAAGAGAGGGGAAAAAACAAAAACCAAACCAAAACAAAAAAACCCCATGGACACACACACACACACCCTCCCCTCCAGAAAAAAGCTTAGATAAGTTCAAGTTGGCCCTGTGAGCAGGTATTGCAATAGATGACCTCCAGCAGTTATTTGTGACCTAAATTATACTACAGTTCTATAAACCGCACTTCCTGGCTCAGGCTGACCTGGTGGAACTCACACTGATGCCAATGGAGAACTCGATGCAATCTCAAGTAGTTCACAAGGACTGGCTTTGGGAATTATTGTGGACAGGTGAAAACAGAAACCTTCGAAACAGCATGTGGCATATCTGTTTAAAAAAAAGAGGCTGAAGTAGGAAGGCAAAAGTGTCAGAAGTGTAGACTAGACAGACTAACTCCAACAGTCCTTGAAATACTGCAACAAAAATACTAATTTACAAGCCCATAAAAAGCCAGCAACAGCAACGTAAATTTCTCAAGGCCAACTGAGGTCGAATAATGCATTTAATTCTACAATGGATCCAAAACACTTGAAGGAAATGGATGTGATGTGCTGTATTTTTACTTAAAACACCATGAAAAGACAACTGATCTAACATTTTTTCAAACGATCCTGTAGATCAGGAGTTCCCAGGCTTGGTTTCCTAAGACACTACTGCCAGTAATGACAAAAAGTCCCTGACTCTCTGCTGGGCAGCATTCAGGTAAAAAGGAGACATTTTGCTGTCTAACAGTCAACTCAGTGAGGAATGTATGTTCCAGGACTCTATAGCACTGTATTTCTGGTAAGCAAAGCAAGTATTCACCTAATACAAGCCTAATTTCAGGTACTGAGTGTATCCGTTCTCCACAACATGAATGCCTAAGCTGTCACTACCGCAGTGTTTTTCATTATGGCTCACATCAAAAGGTGATCTACAGACTGTTGCAAAATACCAGAGTACGTGCTCAGTTACGTGTAAGGAAACAGGCTGGTGAAAAGCAAAAATTTTTCAGTGAACATAGAGTGCTGCGTGTGGAAAACATCTTTGCCCCATAATGTGACCCACAGATTATAACTAGACGAGGACACAGTCTGCAAACTTTTAAAGATTAGTTATGTGGCTATACGGTCAAGTGATGGTGGTAGCTGTCTTTGTAAATCGCCAACCCATTTCAGCTATAGACTTACTAAACTCTTTCAAATGGACTTAGTAAGATATAGCAAACGAAAACTGAGAGGGAGAAGAGGAGGGAAAGGAAAATGAGGAGATAAATGGCAAGAATTCAACTAATATGTGAGATGGAACAGACTAAGCCCCAGCTGCCTTATTATGGCAAAGAAGCCCCAGGGCAAAAGCTTTCCCTCAACACCTATGTCTGGTCAGCTGCACAGCCCTCTCACCTCCATTAACTTTAACAGGGTTTTAAACACCTTGTCCATACAGAGACAACTGCATGAACGAGATTTAGCTGGGGGCCTGAATCCTACCCTGACTGCTTGCAAGCAGCTTTTATCCCACCCATACCTGTTCTTCTTGACCTTTTCTTGTTCTTACCTTTCCATTACTTTCTCCTGATCCTTTTGCTTCTCTGCTCCTTTCATGGAGACAACCTTTTACACGAACACGCAAAAACCGCCACCCAGACACTCCTTGCTGGAGCTATGGGAGATGCTGGAGTAGAGACCCTCACTAAGCTCTGGAAAGGAGCTGAGTTACGTAAAAGAGGTCTTAAATAAATGAACCGAATTACAAATAGACATCCTTTGCCGAAGGACTTTTGTATGTGTATGTTTTAATGGCATCTTTTATCATACTGGGGGTGAAGGTAGCGAGGATGGAGAGCATGCCTGACTGCTGTGGAAAGGGAACATCTCGTAACAATTGCACAGTAAAGAGAGTCCTGTCCCCATCCTGAGCTGTCTGCACTCTGCTGAGTCCTGCCTTCCCATTCAATTCATTCTGTGTAATTGAGCAGCATTTGTTTGCGCTTCCTCTTGCCCAAGCATCAGACAAAATACCTTTACCTCCCATCTTTTGTAAAGAAACCACTTGTGGTTTTGTGAATGTTGTAGGCTTCTGGGAAGGACAACAACAATTTCCAACAAAACAGAGAAGAACCTGGTCACTGATCGAAGCATTTAAATTCCAAGTGTTGTGAGAGGGAGCAAAGTGTAAGCAGAGAAGAAGGTGCCCTTGCATTCAGTGTGCATTTTTCTGCAAACGCTCTTCACAACCCCGGGCTTGAATGGCAGCTGAGTGGCAGCGCTGTTTGCTGCTGAGGAGCAGCAGTGTTTATTTCCACAGGCAAAAGCTCTTGCTATACCTGAGGTCTCTTTTTAACTTTTGCAAAACTTTGTCAGCCAGTATGAAGACATTAACAGAAGGATCAAAGAATGTGCAGAATCATAAATATTGGTGTTCTGGCTGCATAACACACAAATTAAAAAGGCCTAACTAGTTTGAAGTTATTGGAAAGTGAACCCAAGAGCTGTGAGCCCACTCAACGAGCAGCTCCCTGAGAGTCTGTATGCAGGCAGCTTGTTTCATTGGCAGCGCAGTATAAATCGTAGTGAAAGCTGACTACATGGCAGGCAATAAGGGATACGCATCACAAAACTGCGCACGCATACAAAGTTCAGTATTTTCCCTCCATTTATTAGATCACTTCCTACAAAACTCATGTGCAGAAAGGTCCTTGACTGGCAATCTTTCAAACTGAACCGGGAGTCTGTCCATATAGAGGCCTGCTACAAGAAAACACAAACAGAAATGACCTGCAGAATGATGTAAAAAAATTTTGCATCTGTGCTGTAACCCAGCAAATCCAGGCAAAAGCACCTCTAAAACTATCTGAGAGGTATTTGATAAACACATGGTGGGAGGGTAGTTTCCTAAAAGGCTAGTCAGCAATTTTTAACTGCACCTTTTTTCTCCCTATAGGAATATGCCAATTCAATAGTTTGCATGTTTATGAGGGACACACTGGTTTAATTTAGCCTTCCAAGGGAAACACGCCTGCCCTTCCCCCAGCTTGCCTGCACTGCCCGTGGCGGAGTCTGGAAGATGCATTTCACAAGGCTGACATACTCCCTGCCATGCAGGCAGATGCCTACAATCCTAGAAGTCCGAGCCTGACTGGTAGTTGCAGAAAATACAGCTTCCATAAGTTCGCCTTGCAAATATTTTGAGCCCAGAATCACTGGGGGACACTTTTCATTTTGTTTTCAAAGTCAGAGAATATGCTTGAGATGTGAAGCAAGAACTCTGGTCTTCTCCACACCATAAACCTTTAAAAATTAATATTCCAGTGCAGACCAAGCCCATCTTTATCACAGCAGAATAACCAAGTAGGGGATCCTAGGTTCAGACCTGTCAAACTTCTCAGGGCTGTTGCATATCACTAGGTAGCTGATGACAGTTACACACCAGTTTGCTTCAGGAGGTAGCAGAATCTCCTTCCCAGGAGATTTTGTAAGAACAGGGTAGACTCACACTTGTCAGTAATGGTCTAGGAAGAGCTGAGCTTGCTGTAAGGCAAACCATGGACTACCTAACCCCCACAAGCTCCTCTGACCCACTTTGCTTTTATTCCAGGTCACTGGACAAAGCAGCGTCTTGCTCCATTTCAAATTTCTGGACACTGTTTACATCCTCTGCATTTGAAGCTCTTGAGATCTGGGCAGCTTTTAAGCCCATTATTTCCAAAGCAAACCTTCAGAAAAGGGTGTACAGGTTGAGTGAGCAGTTTGCAGTGGAAAAGCTGTGTGCAGCTCTTCAGCAAATTCTTGCATTAGCACTGGGCCCACCCCTTGCTCTCTCCTCCAGTGGAATAAATCTGCTCTGCTCACTAGGAACGTACAAATGAGAAAAATGCAAGCAATTTAAATGGAAAAGTGGGGATGAGAAGGGAGAGAGGCTACAGGGTGAGCTGCCTCAAAACATGTATAAACGTGTGCCCTGCCAGCTGTTAATAGGAGAAGGTCTGAGGAGGCTAAAATATTTAGGTCTTTCACTCCTAGATATTCGTTGCTGAGAAACAGCCCAGTGGTATATACATTGCTTAAATGATACAGAGCTGAAAAATGAATGACTCCTGAGAATGCAGCCTGCAGCATGTGTACACTGCAGTTAGTAGGCTCAGAACTGATCAAAGATAATGCCGAAGGTACTGCCTACAAGGTGAATACGTCCCCAAGAACAGCTCCCCCACACCCAACGTCATTTTGGCCCTCTTTTTCTGGGAACTCTCAGATGCGAGTGGAGAGCAGGACATGGGATGGATAAGGTCATCTAACAGCCCGCTGTCTGCGACCTTTCTTGTCTGCTGCCTCTTTCATGTACTGAGTAAGAAGTGGTCAGAAGAGACCTCATCCCAAGCCAGATGAACATGTATTTATGTGACGGGAGAAAGCATGTGCTCAAATTCCATTCTGATGGAATCTCTCTCAGAGGGGAAAAAAGGTCTTCTCCCAGGAGTTAGCATGGCTTATTGACAGAGCTTTAAACTAGGCTTGAAGAGGGTGGGAGAAAACAGCTGCCTTGCCTGCAACAAGTGCTGGGGTGACACAGCCAGCTTGCAAGGACGGGGTGCTGGCGAGGACTCTCAGGCTATTGCTTGGAAGCGTGCTGGATACACAGCAGCACGCTTGAAGTCT
>VWZZ01003899.1:0-36583 GCA_013399095.1 Psophia crepitans
AGGCAGCACGGGTGCGGGCCCGGGGGCGAGCGCCTTTCCCTCGGGGCTGCTGGCAGCCCGGCAGGACGGCGATTGGCGCGGTGTAACCCGATGGAACCTCGAGGGACCCCGCGCTGGGGCTGGGGCGCGGTCCCGCTCGCTCCAGGGGGACGCGCGGATGGCCCCGCTGCCCCACAGCCGCTCCTTCTGCGCCCCAGCGGCTTCTGTTGACTTTCCCCAGAGCCAGACCGTGTCCCGGCAGAGAAGCCAGTTCCTGAGCCGGGGAAACGTGCCCAGCGCAGGCGTGCGGTGCCTCGTGCCTCCCGCCGCTCAAGCTGGGGTCTGACGAGGGGCTGCTCGTGGCGCGGACAGCGCGGCGCATCGCGCCTGGGCGCGGGCTCCGCGGGCAGCAAGGCATGCACACGCTGGGCACGGGAGGTGTAACACCGTTTCCTCAACATGGCAAGGGAAGGACACTTTCGTTGAGGAAACTTTTCTGTGAGTATCAGCATGGGAGCGATTTCTGTGTCACATAACGGGATTTTTTAAAGTTTGTCCCTCGCAGGAGCGGCGTTAACGTGCTTTGGCTTTTGCTCCAAGGCGATGTTTTCCAAACAGTTGAGCCGCAGGGCCGCGGAGCGCGGGGCTGTGGCTGCCAAGGGCAAGCCTGCGGCGACGTCAGGGTCCTGCACAGAGAGGTGGGACCCCCAGCTCGTCCCCGTGCACGCGCTTGGCTCTTTGCTTTAACTTCTTGTTGCCTTGAAATGGTAATAGTATGTTGTGTAATCTACTGTCCATTTCTTGTTGGTGCATCCACTCTGGGTGGCACGAAAAGATACTTTCCGTGCAACATAGCCCATCCCAAGATGGACAATGTCTGTCCAGAGCGTTACTGGAGGTAGTTTCTTACTGTGGCAATCACGAATTCTCTGAGGAAATGGTCTGTTCTTGCTGCAGCACGGATACGATGAAAGTTGTATCACAAGTGGTGTGGAAGAAAGTTGCTCCAGCAAGGCAGCTGCATTTCTGCTGTGAAGTGTTACCTTTGGTGATGTAAAAGGGCCGGGCCTCTGAGGACCTCTCTTCTAAAGCAGGGAGTTGTGCCTTTCACAGATCCCTCCTGTAATGTTGACTTCCATGGAAGAGACCAAATGCTTCAGAAAAGGCAGATTTTTTAGGAATTAAGTAGTTTCACCTTGCATTTCCTGGAAGATTCAGAGCCCCTTTGTTCCTCAAGCAGAGCAAGCGCTGTTGCTCTGGAAGAGCAGAACGATGTTGTGAAGGAGAACACAGTCAGAGGGATGGAGACCTCCATGGGCTGACCATCTCCAGTGCTTCTGGGATAGCGTTAATCGTCCTCTCTCCTCCCCTCCGGAGGAGCCACAGGTGTCCCTGCCAGGGCCAGCGGCCAGGCTTGCTGCTGTATTCTGCAAGCGGCAGCTAACTGTTTGCTCCTTCCCAGACTGCTCCAAGGCTTTTCTGCTCCTCCGCTGCCGGCCTCGGCATCGCCGTTGTCCAGGAGAAAATTTTAAGACTGACAGTCTCAGCATGGTGACTCACCGGCAGCGCCGCACCGATCTGGCTGTGGCTGGGGAGCAGTACGCTGGCTGATGGCAGACACGGAAACAATATCAGCCTAAATGTTGTGACAGTAAAAGCAGCGAGCTGATTGAAACGGTGAAGTGCTGTACTGGCCGCAGTGTTCTGCAGACTTGTGGTGTAAACGTTCACTATTAAATGTTGAAGGCGGCTCAACCCTGGTTTCTCACTTGGAACCTGTTCTGGGCTAAAGACGCCCCCGGCTGCCAACAGGCTCCGGGTGCGGTGCTGGGGGTGCCGAGGAGCGCTGGCGGCAGGGTGCCCTGGGCTGTGACAGATGGTGCCAGCGGCAGGGTGCCCTGGGCTGTGACCAGGGCCTCGGGAGCACTTCGGTCACAGAGGCGCCCAGTCGCCCAGCCAGGAAGCCTCTCTCAAAGGTATCGAGTAGTGAAAAGCATATTTTACAAAACGTATTTTTACTTTCAATCTTTGGGTTTTGGTCATCTTGGGGGAAGCAGGGAAAGGCATTATTTAAATAATTGTAGCTGCAGGGGATTACTTTCTAAATTAACAATAGTAATTGCTCCTGCCAAATCCAAAGTTGAGGGGATGCATTTGTTTCTACTCTCAAGACAATAGCACAATTTTGGGTTTCATATTGCAAGCTCTGAAAACCAAATGGTGGGGTTGATGTTTAAAAAAATAATTCAAACATCAATTCCTCAGACTTGAATTCAGCTCCTTCCACTGTGCCAGTTTAACTTGCACTCAGAAAAGTTGCTGCTCAGCAAAAAAAATAATTCCTTTTTAACAAAATGAATGCATCATACATAAAACATCACGAACCATACAATTAGTAAGCAAATGTAAGAGTTCAGCTCAGTTCATAATTATTCAGCAAACCTATTCAGAACGATTTTTTTTTTCCCTCCCTGCAGCAATCAACTGTGTGGGCTCATTACCACTGAGAATCTAACGAAGAAACCACCACATACACTGCACAAAACAAGCCCATATGCTAGAAAAACTTTAGCCCAGCTAGCCACTAGCGAGAAGCTTTTTAAAGGCTTCCATGGAGCAGAACCACATCTTACTTTCCCATGGTGTTTGTACCCCCGGCTCTATACAGATGCCATTTCATTAACATGCCAGGCTTCAGGTATATCCGTTTTAGCCACTAAATAGCCTCTACAGTGGTTGGTAGTGCAGCCATCTGGAAAAATACAAAAAAGCATTTGGTTGCTGCTATATGTTGCGTACCGGCCAAAGCGATGAGTCCTGTCTTTAGAGCACAGACTCCCAACAGTTACTTTGCAAAAAAGCTAATATTTTTCCTTTGGCAGTGATTTCTGCTCCTAGCAGGGATATCCAGTGAAAGGAATTCAAATATTCTGAAGGACAGGTCTCCAGGTCTGGTGGCTGACGTTATTGGGAAGGTTTTCAACATTCCTCCCTGGAACATTAGGGCAACTCTTGTGCCTCCTCCCTCTCCGCAGTGACTGGTCCGATGCAGAAGGCAAATATGTGAAATCATTAGATGAGCTTGACAGTGCAGCGAACGCTGCAGGCTCACGAGGGAAGGTATTCCTCCAGAGGAGGGGATGTTTGTTTGTTCCCGAGAGCAGCAAGGAGTTTTGGGTGCAGAAGTGCCCTTCTCTGTCAGGGGGGCAGCTCCCCCTGGCCCCGGCTGTGCCCTGCGGCCGGATCAGCTGCGGGCGAAGGGCTGCGTCACGCAGGGGTCTAGCGCGCTGCCGGGGACTTGCTCTGGGGACGATCGCACCGCTGGCCTCCTGAACCCGGCGGCCCTGGGGATCGCCCTGAAAGCCGGCATGTAAAGATGTCCAGGGATCAGACTTCTTGTCTGATCTCTACTTGCATGTCTGGAGGTGACTATTTTTTAAATTGAGATTAAAGACAATTTCATCTGTAAAATCTGATTTGCATTCAGTTTCTGGAAAGTTTGCCATACTGATGTAAATAGTTCGTGCCTAGCTTTGCCAACAGTGTTGTTTTCAGGAAGGTTTGAACCAAATTCCTTCAGACACTTGACTGCTTCCCATTTCAAAAAACGCACAGCTGAATAATGTGAGCTAAGGGCCTAAACCTGTTCAAGTCATTTCCAGCAGAGACCAGCAGCAGTTTCAGAACTCAGCCCTGCATAAGGATTTCCCCGTTTGTTGCTTCTGCAAGGTTGGTTGGTTTAGTTTCTTTACAACTCTGCGACCTTCAGCTGTACACTTTTCCTGTTCGTTTTTTTCAGATACCTCAGTGTGGATCGTGGTATTTTCACAGTACTGGTACGTTTTTCCATTGCTGCAAAAAGTTTTTTTGCATCCATTAAGTATGTATCAGGTCCCGTTCACATCAGTTCGGTGGAAATCTTTACAGCATATGGGACACACAGATGTACATGTTGAACACATTTAAATGTTTCTCATTTAGATCACTAAAAAACTAAATAAAGCTAAGATAATACAACATTGAGACGGTGTGGTTAGTCTTAAAAGCGCTAGAAAATGCTAAAGCAAATTTCCCCATCTGACAGCTGTACTACAGTATACCTCTTGGGCTTTTCTTTTTCCCCTTCATATTCCCACCTCTAAAACACACATCGTAGGGCTACGCATTTGATGGGGTAGGGGGAAGAGAAAAAAGAAATTAGATCATATATTCAGCACAAAAGAATTAGTTTGACTGTAGGAACTGTAAAAGTTTTATATTTCCTAAAATAACTTGGTGACACATAAATAAAAAATAGTACCTCTATATGGATAACCGGTATTTAACTCTCCTCAGGATTTTATGATGGAGTTTGTATGATCGACTTTGTTCTGTTGTTTTCTTAAACTTGAACCAGGTGGGAATTTGTGTAAGCTTGGTGGAGCAGGAATGATCTCTGAGCATCTGGAAAGTCTAGCTCACTGTGGGTGATGCCAGCAAACCACTGAAGTTAATTCATTTTTCATCATCTTATAAAGTGAACAATTGTGAAAGGAGAGAACCAGAGGCTGTTCGGTAAAGGCCTGGTGACTTCATTTTCCCTAAGCACTAGCTTCAGGAGAGCGTTCACCTTAGTGCTTCCTTCTCACATCCTGAAATCCCGTGGCATTTCACACGCTCTGTTTGCGAGTCCTTCCCTTCTGTCACTTGCAAGAGGACTGTTCTGCCCAGGCAGGGCTGGACTGCGCTGGGGAGCCGCGGGGGCTGCTGGACCTAGGTTTTAGAAGTGGCTGTTTCGCAGGAACTTGGCCAGCGTGGACCAGATTGGGCTCTCCTGGAGAACCCTCCACGGCGCCGCGCCTCTGAGCATCCCCCACTTTTCACTCTCGCGCCCGCTGAGCGCTGCCAGTACGTTCCCACCACCAGCTCTCGGAGGCTGTGGTAACGCTCCTGCTCCTGGTGCTTCCTGCGCAGGGGTCCCAACCTCCTGGTTTTGGGTGAGGAGCAAACCGCAGGTTCTGCAGGTGAGAGGAACGCTGGAGAACATGGTGCCCAGAATTCAAAGCCACCCGGCAAATAAAGATAATCCTGTATTTATGATTTGTCCCGTTCCTTCACAAGATTTTACAGAACAGCTCGTGTTTCAGAGCCTTTGGAGCACCTTGGCTCAAACTCCTCACTTGTCCAGTTCATTTTTAAAAAAAAAAAGTGCCTCTGCCCACACAAATTCGCGAAAAGCCGTCCCAAAGGCAGCACCCACTCGGTCCGGCGGCAGGGCACGGCGGCAGCGCTGAGCAGCAGCCAGCCGCAGGAGGTGGGCAGCGGAGCAGAGGGCATGCGGTGCTACGGGGAGGTGCCCGTACCCCCCAGCCAGGGATCCCAGCTCCACCTGGGCCTTCACACGGGGCTGGACTCCAGCCGCTCCACGTCAGGCATTATTTGCTTTGTTGACAGGAATTACTCAGGCGCACTAATGACGGCTACACGCAGCGGCAGCCCTGGCACCCGCCACCTCCCCGCAAACACTCGGAGCAGCCAACCCCACCCCACACGCACACTCCCCGCCACAAGCACAAAGGGTTAAAATTCTCCTGCCATCCATGACCATCCTTCTCCCGGATCACATGGCCCCTCAGCATCTCCTACAAAGGGCCTGGTTTAATCCGGGTTGCAGACGCTCACATTGTACTCACAGACTTGTAGCGATGTCAGGCTATCGGGTTTCCAACCAATATCCAAGGCGCAGCCCAAGCACAGAGCAGGAACAAAGACTGCTTTGTTCCTGGGAAAAAAATCCCCTGAAGATATTAGCAGTGCAGTAGAGTTCAAACTGTTAAATGATTCAAATATTATTTAATGAATACATTTGAAACGAGGTCTCACAACCCAGAACACTTTTTAGATCATCATTTACAAAGAGCCCGCCTCTTCATTTACTTCTTTATGAAGTTGTTGCTTTCAGGTTTTAATTATAGCCATTTTGCTTCCAGGCTTTTTCAGGGACTTCACTTGTTGGTGCAGCTCAGTTCACCTTACCATGCGGTTTAGCTGGTGACTCCTGGATCTTTCAGAAGCCCTTATGGTCACATTCCCTTAATTTGTCTTGGGTTGCAGAAGCAATGGCTTTAGGTACTCTTCTAGAGGGTGCTAAAAACAAGTTAAAATTGGGAAATCTGTTAAATTAGAGTATCAAGATTTTAACTGGGGTTGGAGAAATGCTGCAAAGTTCGAATTCAACAAATACCTTTAATTTCTTGTTCACATCTTGGATATGCAATTCTAAAACGGGAAGCCACGTAATTCTAGAGAGAAAAATTAAGCAAAGAAACAAGGGAGGTGGGTTTCTAGAAATAAACATGTCTCCAACACAAGGGAATAAAGTTTTAAAATTAAATTTGGGTTTAATGTGCTTATTGCAATGAGAAATCCACGGCTGCTCTGAAGCACAGAAGGCAGATCTCTAAGCCAAGGAGTAACACCGGTACGTTCAGGACTGCGCAGGGGCGTGCGGAGAGCTTTGCTTTGAAAAAATACAGCATATCTAAGCAAAATGGAGGAAAAGAGCAACAAAGCAAAATAAGTACAAGTACGAGAACAGGTAGAGGAACAAGTACCAGAGAACAAGGCGTGGGGCAACAGCTGAACTACTTCCAGGTCTGGTCAGCAGAGTGCATTGCGAAGCAAAGCGTGGATGCGTACCCTCACACCAGCACGTCGTCCTTCTCTCCAGTGCCCGCGCAGGGCTGTAGACGTTCAACCAGCCACTTCAGGGGCACCTCTGTGGAGGAAAGGGGAGGAACATCAGGACCGTAACCCACGGTTCGGACAGGGGCCACGTAAGTGATGCAGGACCCTGCGTGTACTGGAACGAATAGAATTTCCCTCAAGGCAAGCTAAGGGTCCAGCTTGTCCTCATGGAGACAGTGCCTCAGCTGGAAGCCGCTGGAAATACATCTCCAAAAGCTGGTTTTGAAACATTGTTCCTCTAAATTATTGCAAGTGCCAGAACTTTCTTCCTAGTATGGTTTGCACTTTGAGTTCTTCCCGCAGCCGGTAACAGAAGGGAGAGGATGCTATGAGGAGTAACAGCAGCCAAAATATTCCCAGTGGCTAGATGCCCCACTGACGAGCATGGCACTCATCCTCCTCCGGACAATCCCAGTTGCCCACCCTCCTCAGGGCTGCGCGACCCATGCTTTGCCTCGTGTAAAGGAACGCTTTCCTGACTTTGGCAAGTTCCTTTGAAATTGCTCGTTTCCAGCCTAAGTGTGAATAACGCTGAGTCAAACCTGGCAGGGCGACACTGTGGTCTTGCTGATTAGTTGCTGTCGATTAAAATTCATTTCCCATATAAATTCAAGCAAGTGGAAAGTCTGTCATAAAAAGAGTTCCAAAACTACAAAGAAAATGGTTATGGTTTGGTTTTTTTTTTCCTGGTGTCTCTGCTGAGACATAAGCCAGCAGAGAATACTCTGGAATTGCATGCACTAAATAAAAACCCCGCAGTTAGCACCCTGAGTTTCGCACTTTGCTGTAAAGCCGTGGCACCGGCCCCGGCGCACGTATTCACTCACGCTCCCCCCCCCTGCCCCACGGCCCGTGTGAGAAATAGCATTCCTAAAGGAAACTCAGAGAAAGATTAATTAATGACAGAGACATAAACAGTGAGTTTGCTTGGCATCCGCCCGTGCTCAGTTTTATGGCAGCCACCCGTAAGCCCTGCCTGGGTGCAGGGAGCAGAGCGGCAGACGGCGCCTCGAGGTGGGGGCAGAAAATGGGGAGAGGCGGAGGAGATGGAGGCATCTCTGAGAGCCTCCGCCTGAGCTGTGTGTGCAGAGAGCCACTCATTTTCTCTGGCCACCAGGTTGGCTGAGACCAAATCCTTTGTGCAGGCCCTCAGAACAACCCTAATGTTTGAGGAATCTTTAAAAGAAAAGAAATTGTCAAATTAATGTAAAAACTCTGATGGAAGCCACTGAAATTTTTGCAGTGGTCAACAAAAGCGAAGCAATCACTGCCACTGTGTTTTCTTGTTGTTTATGCAGGAATTTTGTAAAAATGAAATATGTGAAAATTGGAAAAAATCTTTAAAGTAATTCTTTAAAGTAATTCTAGTATAGTTCCTAAAAACATTGACCCTTGGGAAAAATGTGAGCGTACAGAAAGTGACAGATTTCTATGTCAGAACAACAATAGATACATAAAATTATCCCCAGTCTCTCCACAGACCATTTGATCCCAACCACCAGACCAGAAGGTTCTCCCCCGCCCCGCCAGTCACCCAGGGCTCAGTGCTGCACCTTGGCAGAGGTGCTGGTACCTGCTGGGAGCCCGCGAGGCAGAGCCAGGCTCATCCCAGCGGCACTGGCGGGCACGCGCTGCGGCACGGCGACCCCACGGGCCCCCCTCAGCAGGAGGGCTGACAGCAGGGGATGGCACCTGGCGGGTCCTCCAGCCACGGTGGGACATGGTGCTGGACAAACTGGTCCCGTTTCGAAGCTGGTCCTGCTCCCGCAGGTCTGGGCTCTTGGCCTCCACCTGAAGCCTTCGGTGTGTCTGTAAAAGCTTCGTAAGCTGCCAGAACACCAGCTCCTCTTCCAACTGACAAAGTGACGACTTGGCTGAGACAGGGCTGTCTGTCTGCGTGGGACATCAGAACCAAACGTGTCTGTGAGCCGTTTGCTGCTGTGCCGCCGAAAACAGGATGATCCTCTGTTCACCTGACTCTCTTCAGGCAAAGACCCCCCAGGACACCAGGGCTGGCACACGGGTACTGTGAAAAGGAACAGGGTGGCTTCAACTTCTGCAATGCATCGTCATTTGCTAAAGCTAATGTTAACTTTGGGAGATGCCGTTATCTACAAGTTAATGGAAAGTGAAAATAAATGTCTGCTTTAGCTAATTGCCCAACACAAATTCTGTGTAACAGAGCACAAGGCGCTATAGATGAGGCTTCGTTTGCGTTTGAGGACTGCATAACTAACGCTGTTATTTTTCCTCATCTAGCCAAAATTGCAGAATTACAGTCCATTTTGTCAGCCCTGACTTTTTGGAAAAGCCGGAGTCTGTCCCCATGAGGTCCTTGTTCCTAAAACCTGCCTCTGGAAGGGTTGTTAAGTGGTTCCTGGCAATTGGAAATTTCATACGTGCAGTGAGCTAGTATTTCCTGGTTACAACTTCAATGCTTTTGAGACAAGAACACACTCTGACTGACTGAATACTTGTATTTCTTTCTATTGTGCTGAAAGTCCACAGCGCAGTCTCAAAATTAGGGGGCCTGATTCTGCACGCTCTGACTTCGGACACAAACGCGCACAGAGAGGGCAAGTTACAGCTAAAACCTGGCGACAGATGCTGTGCTCATAAACGTAACTTGGCTAAAAACACGTGAAGGCAGGTCAGAAAAATGGTGAGTAACTTCACTGAGCAGTATATATTAGCTTTTATATACCTTATTTTCATAATTCTGTAGCAGCAAATACATTTCACCCAATTTTACCAGTTTCTTCTAAAGGGAAAAAAAGACAAGTTTACTCTTGCAGAAAAGAACGTTAATGTCAGTGGAAATTCACAAAAAATAGATAATGTTTGTTTATTTGTATGAATATGCTGAATCCTGAGACACTCAAAAGTATCATAGAGTGGTTTGGGTTGGGAGTGACCTTAAATCTGGTTCCAACCGTCCTGCCATGGGCAGGGACACCCCCCACCAGCCCAGGCTGCCCAAAGCCCCATCCAACCTAGCCTTGGGCACTGCCAGGGAGCCAGGGGCAGCCACAGCTTCTCGGGGCACCCTATGCCAGGGCCTCAGCACCCTCCCAGGGAAGGATTGCTGCCTAATGTCTAACCTAAATCTCCCCTCTTTTAGATTAAACCCACCCCCCCTTGTCCTATCATTACCTACCCCAGTAACAAGTCCCTCTCCATCCTTTTATAAGACCCCTTTAAGTATTGAAAGGCTGCAATGAGGTGTCCCTGGAGTCTTCCCTTCTCCAGGCTGAACATCCCCAGCTCCCTCAGCCTGTCTCCAGAGCAGAGGGGCTCCAGCCCTCGCAGCATCTCTGGGGCCTCCTCTGGACTCGCTCCAGCAGCTCCATGGCCTCCTTGTGCTGGGGCCCCCCGAGCTGGAGGCAGCACGGCAGGGGGGCAGAGTAGAGGGGGACAATCCCCTCCCTCGCCCTGCTGGCCACCTCTCTTGTGACACAGCCCAGGACACTGTTGCCCTCCCGGGCTGCCAGCGCACGCTGCCAGCTCGTGTCGAGCCTTTTGCCCCCCCAGCACCCCCAGCCTCTCCCCGCAGCGCTGCTCTCAACGCATGCTTCTCCCAGGCTGAGCTCACGTCTGGGGCTGCCCAGGTGCAGCACCCTGCGCTTGGACTGTCTGTCGTATATGAACATTTCAGCAGTTGCATTAGGAAACTGTCTCATACTTACCTTTAAACTTTACTCCTTTCAGTTGCCGGAAACTCATGGAAATATCGTGTTCATTCCCACCTCAAATGGAGCCCCAGAAACAATAATTTTTGCATAAACAGAACAACGTAAATTGAAAAAAAATACCATAAATATTGATTCTGTTACCAAGAGCTTCTAATTTAAGACAATTTACTGGTATAAAGTTTCAGGAATCAACGGAAGGATGAAGTGCAGTGACAGAATGAACATGTGCTACCAAAGCTCCTGGGAGCGATCCACCGCGCGTGCTGCCGTACCCGAGGTGCTGCAGCTGGGACTCCAGCTCTTCTGTTCTCACTCAGGTACGCTTGTATTTATTTTAAAGCACAAGCAATTAGCAAACATTCTGTTCTGATTAACAGTGGCTACAGCTCCTTTCTGAGAAAGGTGGCAAACTCTCAGACACGTGAGGAAAAGGTTTTGCTGATGGGTTTATGGTGATCAGCGACGGTGCTCCGATTTTCTTCTACCTCCAGCTGCGATCTGTCAGCACTCGATAGCAGGGGCTGGGCAGGGAGAGACTTACTGCAGCAACCATGGGACCGCGGCTGAAATTGTGATTGTGCATCTGCGTGATAGAAAATAAACACGTTGTTCCTTTTAACACGTCGTCCTGCTAAAGCTCGATTTAGAGCACGTCGGCTGTAACCGCGTATTCGCGCGGCAGAGACTCCGACGCTTGCAGGAAACGTGGCAGGAACAAGACGCCCCCGTCACCACTAACATCCGGGGTGTTTCTTTTTCACTCTACCAAGTTTTACCAGACAGCAAAGGAAACGGCAAACTGGCGCCGCTCTGCAGCTGTGGCAGCGCCGTTGGTGGTGTGGTTACAAAACCAAGAAGCGAGCGGGCCTTGGTGGTCTTCTGCCCCACAGGGAAGACAGCGGGGCAGCTGCCGCTGCGAAGCAGAACCTTTTTAAAAGGAAACACCTTTCGAAATCTCCTGAACCCCTCAAACCTAGCTCACCAAACACATTGCTTTGTGGCCTTCTGCCTACAGAGCTCGGCCCCAACAACAGTCCAGGCAGCGACACCTCACAGTGGCGAAGCACCAACACGCCCAGAAAGCGACGGGCTTCGCTCCCAGACGCTGCCCCTCCGCCCGGCGAGCCAAGGGCTGCCCCGGGCGCTCCGCGCAGCCTCTGCCCGAGCCTTTTCCCCGCCAGCCCGGCGCTGCAGGAAGGAGGCACGCGCAGTTTTCCACCTCCCAGCTCAGCCTTTGCTCGGTGCAGTTACTGACACGCTTCCCAACCACGGCAGCTGTGCCGAGAGCGCTGCACGTCGTAACCTAGAAAACAGCTAAACCCTCCGTATTTCAGTGAATGGCATTCATGGTCATACACCACAGATTTGACAGGGAAGAGCAAACAAAAGCCATTAGGGACCTTGTCCACCAATGAGAAATTGAACAAAACACAGTTTCAACATCACCAGGCTTTTCCAGGTCTCACCCGGGTCCGAACCCTCCCACGCCTCTGCAGAGGTGAACCCCAGCCACGCACGGAGAGGTGCTGCTCCCCCGTGTAACCGACACAGGCATTTAATTTTTAATGTTCAATCACTTCCGACCAAGTGTTTATGATTTAGCGCTACACAGAAATGTCAACTGCTCTAACCACAAATCAGCCGCAAGTTCTTCTTCTCAGCCAAAAACACGGTGAGAGCAGCTGAGGGCAGGGGGTGCAGGAGGGGAAGCCCCATGGGGCTGGCACCGGCACCCACGCTCCCGTGTCTGCCTCCAGGCAGGGCAGAGCCACCGCAGCCGCCCCCAGAGCCCTGCGGACACAGGCTCCGGCCACGCACGACACTTCCACCTTGCTGCAAACCTGCGGGGTCTGTGCTGTGCACCCCCGCCTGCCCCAGCCTCTCCCACAGCCCAGGGCCTTGGCAGAGCCCTCGATACCTGTGTGGCCAGGTCTGGTCAGAAGGGAAGCAAAAAGAGGAGAGACACCCCCAGAGCATGACGAGGGCTCGGGGAAGCAGAGATGTCTGTAAGAAATCCAGGTCCCTGTGCCGCGGAGGCAACCCCAGAGTGGGAAAGGGCCGCGCGTCGTCTCAGCAGCGCTTGTTCCTTCGGCAGGCTGGAACAGGAGGGTGCTGAAACCAGTTAATGTCCAGCAGTGGTGGCGAACAAAAGGAACTTACACTGGAGGAACCTGGCCTCGGCCAAGGAGCCGCTCCTGCCGTCCGTGGCCGGCAGCCATGGGCACCACACGCCCTCCTGGTGCTGAGACCTCTCCCCCAAACGCCTTTCTCCTGAAGTCACAGCTGTCACGTGAGGATGACAGCATCAAAGTGTAACACGTGGTGGTCACTGTCACTTGCTTAAGGCTGGTTTGGATCGCAGGTGCATCCTTTGGGTGCTGGTCACTGCAGCACCTCTCGTGTGCCTTCAGCCCGCCGTGCGGGACTGTGTGGCAGACGGAGCTCTCCGCACGCTTCCTGCCACAAGCAAGGCTTTATTCCCACAGATCCTCTGTAGCTCATTCCGTGGGAACCCATCCCCCTGCCAACATGCCCAGCACAGCCCAGCACCTCTGGGGCTGCAGCCCCCAAGGGCACAAACCACCAGGGACTTCCCCGCTCTGCGGTGCCAGCTCAGCCCCGTGTGCCTGCTCCCCAGCAGGGTGGACCTGCAGACCTCAGGCTTTGGTCAGCATCCAGAATCCTGCCCTGATTAACCTGCTGGGACAGGGACCTGCTGGGCAGGGGTGGCCAGAAGGCAGCGGCTCGTTTGGAGCTGTTTTCTCCTGAAGCTTCATTCAGTGCTGGGGGTTTTCATTCTCGCTCAGTTTGTCAGCTTGGTGCTTCACATTCTCACCCCCGTCCCTCCCGCGGCTGCTTTCCACGGCCGGGTCAGGTCAGGGTGCCGGCCCAGAGCTGTACGCAAACATAGTGCGTAGCCAGCAGTTTTGCAAGGGCACGTTAAAAATAACCATTTCTGCCACAGCACTTGTTTACACTGAGGACTGGCCTTGCTGACGCCGTGTTCAGAGCGGCTCAGTGTTCACTTTGATTAAGAATTTGAAGAGAACGTTAACTCGGGCCTCTTGCCTCACGGTCACGTTAGCAGTTACTGCGGACACGAAGCATCTGCATCGGAGCAAAAGCACCTACCAACATCTGTGCCAGGGCTCAGCACCGGCGGTTGCCCCCGTGCAAACCGCGCCTGACCTTGGATCCTGCCGAACAAACGGAGCGGCCAAGGAAGAGACGGTGTCACGGCGTTTCCCTGCCGGAGACACAGCAGCTGCCAACGAGAACAAGGGCGTCACCCGCCTTTCTGCCCAAAAAGCTAAAAATGGGGAGAAATGACACAGCTCCCAAGTAACGTGGCACTAAGCCTCACAGGTCTTCACGGAGACCAGAGCAGATGTGGTCCTCTACGGAGTGCGCCTCGGTGCCCTTGGCACCTCGTACAAAACGAAGTGAAGCCTGCTCCGTTTAGTCACAGAAACGGTGGAAGAGTTCCATGGAGTGAAGAGGAAGAACGGCTGCGCGTTACGCACAGGCACTCACCTCTGGACACGCAGATTTGATGGCGATGGGCACGGTGGAACGGGCGATGTCAAAGCTGGGAATCCCAGAACAGTGGGAATGGCCGAAGAGCCACTGCGCTCACTATTGCCAGCAGCGTGCGACACGGAGGAGCAAGAGCATTTCCAAGTACACGGTGTATGCAGCTGAGTTTTGGGAAATTCATAGGAAGTTGTCTTATCAGAGGCATTTTCAGATTGCTCAGAGAGCGCTTCTTCGAAAGGTGCTGGTGTGGAAAAACACAACACACCCAAAATCCCAAAACACAAATCAGCCGATTTTTTTTTTTTCCTGACATTTCCCAGTTCCCACATTAAGGCAAAAGACAGAAAACATCCCCCTTTCTTTGCAAGGATTAAAAAAATCCTTCAGAACAAAACAAATTCCTTACAAGTCCCTTTTAGACCACACTTATGTGCAGCCAAGTGATGTATTTAAAAGGTTACTGCTGGAATATGGTTCACAGCAGTCTATTGCAGTGAATAAATATCATGTTTACATATCCATTATAACACAACTACGCTGCACTTCCATTACTTCATGTTGGTTTGCCATCTGGAAGCTAAACAAGCCGTGTAGTAAAAAAAATAAATAAATTCAGTTTTGCACTTACCAAGAGGAGCCATACAAGTTTCAATTTATAGCAGGCGATTACACCACCTTAGCAGGCAAAAATCCGCCCACAGCCAGAGCCATGGCGGGAGGGCAGGCAACACACACAGCTACGGGGGTCGGCCGCGCCGAACAGCCCCTTCAAGAACGACGTCACACAGCAGTGTCGGTCCAGAGGCCGGCCAGAAAACAGGTTTGTGGGAAACCCTTCCCGCCTACCCACGCCGAGCCGGACCCAGGTCAGAGCGGCACTGCTCGTGCCAGGCTTTGTCATTGTCTGACGTACTCAGCAACATCCCGAGGAAGTGGCATTTCCTTGCTCTGAGCCTTCCACCAAGACAAAACCCACATGGACAATGCTGCCCATCACCACCTGCCTGCCCAAAAAAAAGGTGCCCTGAAGGCAGCGGTCGGGGCATCACCAAGCCCAGACCAGGCTGGGGCAGCCTGGGCTCCCCAAGAGCGGGGCAGCCCCACACGCAGCCCCTCCCCTCCTTCTGCCCCTGCGCCGGTGGGGTCAAAGCCCGATATCCCTCCTGCCACCCTCGGTACCACCGAGACATGCACCAACACCCCCTTTACAAGTTCCTGCTCCCCGTACGCCGAGTAGCCGCTGTGACTGGCCAGGTGCCCGCATCGAGGGTCCCCATGTGCCGCCTCCTGCCCATTGCCACCCTCCAGGGGCTCTGGCTAGTGCTGGCTGCAGGTTTCCAGCACAGACTGGGGATGGGGGCATGCACACCTTGCTTCCTATTTGGCTTTTGTCCAGGTAAAATAAGCATCCTTCCTGCTGGCAGACTCACTGCTGAAAGCAGGAAAACAACTAAACTGCTTTCTTGCTGCAGCCGCTGCTCGTCCAGCCTCCAGCCGCTGCCGTGCCACGGCGCGGACCGAGCCTTAGTGCAAGACCCTCTGCCCCTCACACCCGCTGCTGCCGAGACGTGCTGTCTCTGCGGCACCTCTCTGGAAAGCACTTCCAGCATCCCGTAACGCATCCACCGTGGGCCCCAGCGCCCAGGCAGCTCCTGCTCCAGCAGCCCCCGCTGCCCTCCAGACCCCTTGGCCGTTCTCCAGCCCCGCAGCAGCCTCTGCGGTCGGAGAGTTCACACATAACGAGCAGTGAGAAGAGGGGGAAAAAATATAGGAGCAAAGCCTCGGTGCAGACAATTCCAAGCAGCAATGCAGATGCCAGTTTAACTTCAGCTTTCACCGGGAAATGCAGAAATCTGGGACCCAAGAGGAAAAGCCACACCATTGCTGTGAAAGCTGCAAAGATGTCTTGCACCGAGCAGCCACTATTCTCAAGCCCTTCTGCAGTTTATCAGTTATGTGGCTGAAGAGAATATTTTTCCTGCCACAGTTCTGATCATCTCTTCCTCACTCCAGCTGTTAGGTTAATTTTAAATACTTGAAATAAACACTAGATCATTACTGGGTGCTCTGTTACAAGACAGCTGAAGCCAGGAGTGGAGGCCAGACCCAGCTCCCAACAGGGCACTGTGACGCGAGGTTTTGCCCGGTACCTACCAAGCCCAAAGTCTCTTCTTGCTCCACTCTGCAGCTCTTGCAGCACCTGCTGGGGCCTGATCAGGGACCAAGAGGACCCTGCGCTACCTACAGATTTTTAAAATAACCTTATTTTAATTTATAAAAGTTATTTTTAAAAGAACTTAAAAATCAGAAATGGTTTTTGAAATCCAGCAGCTTTAGCAGTCCGCAGCCTGTTTCCAGATTTCTCGCCCCACGGGACAGTGGTTTTAACCAGCATTAGCGAGCTCCTGCTCCTTGTCTTGAGGCCAGCTAATGCACCAGAGGCGTCCGACCACTGGCGCAGCCAGGAGAGGCCAGCGCTGCCGGGCAGACACACCAGCTCCCCCACGAGCCCTTCTCCACTCCCCAGCGCCCGTCTCGGCCGCCCCGCTGCCCCGCACAGGCCCACAAGCCGCCCGCCCGCGAGCCCCCTTTGCCGGGGACCGAGCCACGGGAGAGAGGATGGGACCGGCCGGGAGCGCCGCCACCGCCCCGATCAGCGCCCCAGACACGGCGCACAGCTCAGAGGCACCCACCCCCACAGCCGCCTTCTCCTGTCCGGCCTCCACCTCCGGATCCCCGAGGCTTCACTTCCCCCAGTCGCTACATCTCCTTTTCCTGAGGACCTCATGCGCTCCGGTACGTACCGCAGTCATCTGGTGCGACCAACTCGCATCACAGCTGCCTCTGTTAATTTTACATTACTCCTTTCCTAATCATTTCTCCAGAAGCCTGTGCTGAAGCGTTGCCCATCACCGACACCAGACTGCATGGCCCTGTAATTGCCCAACCGTCCCGCCGCTCCCCGTGCTCTGTACGTACGCGTATGATCTCACCCCGGTGTAAAGGCTCCTCGGACATCCTTGCCGAGAGACCCACAGATTCGCGCACCACGTGCTCGGGGGCTCCGTGTGAGCCTGAAGGAGCCGTGCTCTTGGCCATCAGCCTCTGCGCTGGGCAAGGCGGTTCCAGGTCTCCACTCCCCAGTGCCACCTCGGCAGCGCCGCGGCCTCCTCCTGGGCACCACCCCGTCCTCTGCACAGCGCGGCCACGCTCTCCTCGCAGAGGCACGATGCAGAATTAGCAGCAGCTGTAACATATGAAGACAGCCACAGACCGACCACAGAGCTACTGCAGACCCAGAGCATCAAACGCAGGTGTCTGCAAAACTGCCAGCCTGGCACGAACGCAGGCAGCCCCAACACCCAACAAAAGTGCAACACCTTCTCCCTACCCTAGATGGTGGCCAGGTTCCAGCTAAGTATGTGTTGCTCAGCTTGAAATCTGTAACCAAAACAGAAACCCAGACAAGCCCTCCCTCCCCCTGATCGCTGCCAACATTCAAACGTGGGTTCGAGCTCACCACCACTGTAGTGCATCTTAGAGGACTTCCGACCTTCTCCTACAGCTCAATAAAACTGAATGCCAGCTCATTAGCAACCTGCAAATACTAATACCTAAGACAAGAGACAGAACATTTTATGACCAAATTTATTTAATTGAATTTCATTAACCGTTTTACTGTAGGTCACACCAGAGACTGCCAAAGTAAACTAAACATTTTACATTCACTATAAGATTCTCCCAAATTTTCACTAGTCCGAAAACATGAAAGCCGTCGGGTCCCTTCCCTCAGTTTGCGTTCTGACTCATTACCCACAGCGGGATGCGCGTTCCAGCGCTGCAGAGCGCGCCGAGCCCTGGGGCTCCCGGGCGTGCAGCAGCCCTCCTGGCTGCACGCACTTTTAAAATCTTAGGCGCATGTATGTGTGCGCATCTCTACCTGTATATACAAAACCAACCTCCTGACCGATTAGAGGACAAATCATCATTTAACTGCTAATCCAGAAAGGAAAAAAAATCATGAATTTTGCAGCAGGGAGGGTGAAGTTACGCAGGAGACGTACAAGCGCCCACACCCCGGCAGACGTGCCCGTGCCTGGCGCTGGCAGCAGGCAGGCGCACCCGCAGGGCAGCTCGTGCAGCAGACCCTGGAAGCCGAGGAGAATTTTGTCACTGCCCTTAATGGCAATCGGGTCACTCCTTTTGGAAGCAAAGCAGGTCCAAACCAATTTCAAAGCCCTTGGATGGATGTGAGCCTATGAAGATGGCAGCTTAAGCAATGCTTGCCCCACCGAGGGTTCTGGGGATGCTGGGAGGAAACCAGGCATTAATACTTCATCTAACTAGCATTTCTAAAATAATTTGTTCCTGATCTAGCAAGCATTTTGATAATATACATCTACGATATGCTCTGAATATTTCCTTAAAAAATGCTGCAGACATTTTCCCTATTTGAGAGTTATCTACAGGAGGTCTCTATTACACCATCTTTTCTTTTACGTGTCTACTCCTAACAAGTATCAGAGAAATACGTCGGATGCTACAATTTAAACTTTCATCATATCTGAAAGTATACATCTCTTTTAAAGTGTATTTTCAACATGAAAAGAGCTAAAAGTCACAATTATATTCCATTGCGTAATGTGTGTGAAATCAAGACCATTTGCATAGCTTCCAAAGTGAAACTCTGGAAAACAGCGATTTCGTTAACAGGAACTGTAACTCTGGGGAAGGGCTGTCAGCCCCCTTCACTTTCACTGCGCAGCCTAAGATATGCTTGAAAAGTTCCACAAGTATTGTCCTGTCTTTGTCTAAAAAGCCAGCTTCTGGAAAATTTCAGGTTGCAATTGTTTTATAAATCACAAGCCATTTTTCCTTAATCTTGCCAATTTTAATGAAGAAAAACCATTAGCATTTCAATGTACAAAAGTCCAATAAAACATGATTTTTTTTTTCCTTTTAAATCAGTGAATGGGTAAAGTTCGGGTTAAACCTATTCAACAATAAAAGTCTTCCAATTTCCACTAATAGAAATTTTTTTTCTGATTTGACTATAGGATAATAATCCAGAAATAAATAGCTATAAATACATTCATTGTTCCTATTCCAAAAATAATCACATAGGGAAGACACAAAACTGAAATTAACTTACTGGAATCTGTTTCTTTACAATGAGATATGGGCAAGTTAGAGCAGAGTGACTCGAGACAGGAAAAAAACAAGTAGGGAATAAATTGGTCCAGTATTGACATTCATGAAACATACCAGTTAGCATAATTCTGCAGTTAATTCATCCTTTAAATGACACTACTCAGTTGATTTTTATTTGTTTCAGGTATACATAATGAAAGCAGTTTCCTTTCAATCTTTGCTGAGGACAGGTATAGTACCCTGGAGACACTGTAACAACCCCCTTCCGTATGCATGTGCGTATATATAATTATATACAAATAATCATGCATCCACACACACGTTTGTATATCAACACTGCATGTGACGGTTAAATCCATCATCATTCGTCATTGGCAGCACTCGTTCCTCGGACTTGGCCTTGATTACGTAACTGCGGAGAAAGAAGACACACTGTTAAGCACTAACAGTTTCCTCCAACAGTAGGTTCCAAACAGGCACTTCTATTAATCTCCACTGAAAATAGGGCGGGGCAGTCAAAACACCACCGGGACGGAGCAAATCGTACCAACGCAAGGCAAGACTTGTCAGGGGATCTTAAGGCGGGCGCTGTCCTCGCTGGTGGGCAGCGGCTCCAGTCCCCAGGGGGCCTGACGCCAACAGCGGCACCGCCAAACTGCTTTGGCTGGGGTCAGCATTGCACCAGTCATCTGCAGTGTTAAAGCAGCCACAGCGGGAAACACCAAAGCCAGCGTGCTGGACACAAGACCCAACAGTTTGCAACTCTGGGACAACCTGTTTCCCACAGTAACAGCTTTAACACAGGCTAGTATTTATAAATATCTGCGTGGACCTGGATTTCTGGAACTTAGCATGCTTTTAACATGACAGTCCACAGCTCCCGTAAACCCTGCGGGCTACGTATCACTGTGCTACGGAGTGTGCAGCAAAACAGCGCTCATTGACTCTTCTGGTTTGTGCCCAGAAGACTACGTGCAGGCTTCAGGGCTCAGCACAGTGATGACAACAGGTCACGCGCTTTGGGTTTCTGTACCAGAAAAGCACAAAGAACCGGGTTACGTGGCCAACGCCTCAGGCATTCTGCCACCGGACCGAGCGCCTGCCCAGCCTGTTACAGTGCCCGCCTCTGGAGGTGATCTCTTATGTTCCCCGGACACCAAGGGCCATCTCCAGCTGTTGACCACCACAAGGTTATCGGCCAGGAGGGAGGTAAGGCCCAGAAGTGTTATCTGGATATACGTCCACTTCTGCCAGCGATTCCCATCCAACAGAACATTAATCACTTTTCTCCTTTTCCATCCAGCAGTTGACTTACACAGCTTGATTTGCCTCAGAACCTACAGAGAACTCCTCTAGACGTCAGCAGCCAAAGTGCCTCGAACGGAACCCTTCTTACGCATCTAAACGTAAAATAAAACTGTGAGCTACCACACAAAGAACCTATCGCGCTGTTGGTTAGTAAGAGAGAAGTAACGATCTTGCATGACCAGGACTGCTGTTCCGGCCAGGAGCAGGACCAGCCTCAGCTACAGCTGAGGTTTTTGGAGACGGGGCTATACTGAGTTTCTTTTTGGTGGGGAAGCCAGGGGACTGTACAGCAGCAGCCAGTGCTGCTTCTTAGGTGTTTAACATCTTCAGCATGGAGCCACACTGCTCAAAACACCCAGGGTGGCACTTCTACCCTCAAAGACATGAGGTAGGTCGGTCACAGTGCTTTGGCAGTCGGATGCTTTTCTACTATGCGCCGACTAGCTGATGTGTGTTTAATGAAGCACTGGTGCTCGCCCCCCCTCCAGGAGTGAGACACAAACCACTAAGTGAAAGGTACAGAAAAACAGTGAGAAAAGGACGGGCTGGGATAGAGAAACTCTGGAAGAACACTGATGAGGATTCAGAGAGTAACAAAAAAGTAACAAAAGCAGAGATCCTGACTATAAAAATCGGCTTAAGATGAAGAACAGGACCAACAAAAGAACTGAAATGTGCACAGAACCTGAAGAGAGAGATTAGCTCAAACCAGGAAGAAGAACGGGTGTTAATGAGAAAGGGAACAGCAACAGAAAGCAATGTATTGTAAGAAAATGCAGCGCTGCCAGGATTATTAGGCGTGCAGTTTGGTTTTACGCATCATAGAACTGCACAGTGCAACACTGTCAAAAAAGCTGACTGTTTCTCTACGGGGATGGAAACATGAAGATATTCTTGTCATATTAAGCACCTTACGTGCTCACTTCCCAGTGGTCCTGGCCATACACCAGGATTTTTGGATGTACTTGTGATTTAATGAAAGTTACTGTTTATCACAACGGATGAAACAGTTCATTATGAAACATAAAACCCAAATTATTTGGGATAAAATTAGCATTCATATTTTGTTTGGCAGTGACATTTTTTCCTTTAGGTTATTCTCCAATAACGCACTTCACCACAAAAAAGCCTTGATATTGCATCACTGATAGGTGTTGGTAAGTGCCCCTACTGTAACAGTAGAGAAAAACCAAAATAATGTAACAGTAGGTCCCCGCTCCTCTCACATTTCACAATACACATAGAAAAGCTGTGTTAGTGTAACGAGTCAATACATTTCTCCTGTGAAAAAATGACTTTTTCAACAAGTAATACACTTAAGCTCCTGATGCTGATGTCTTACACAACTGGCTATTCGAAATAAACTATTCGCATTGCTTTGCAAAACCAGAAAACCACAAATACATACATTTGATATTTAAGAACGAGCATAAAAGTTACACCCAGAAACATGTGATCTGGGTTTTGCTTAAGAACTAAAAAGCAGCAAACATTTTGCAAGAAATATTTAAAAGTTACTTACCAGCAAGAAACAGTTTTCTCTACAAGACAACAAACATCCACAGACACACAAAAGGGAAATTTTCTCATGCACAGAGATGTGTCAAGCGCTGCTTACTCTCTCCGATACGTACCTTGTACGCACTCCTCACACTGCCACTATCCTTTCTCAGAGAAACGGGATGAAGTCCATTTCATTCCAAATAAAGAACTACGGGTGTGCAAAAGAGAACCCTTCTGACAAAAACCAATTAGAGAGAGGAAAGTGGTTACTCTTCCTCCTTCACAGACACCTAAGAAAAGGTGGCTCTAGGAACAGGTTCTGACACGGAGTAGAATTAAAGAAATCCACGTGATTTGGAAGAACACCTGCCATAACCAAAAGTATCCAAATGCCACAGAGAGAGCACAACGTTTGCAAGAGTGAGTGAACATCCTTCTTTCGAGTGTACTCTGGGAGCTGCCAAAGCAGACAAACCCTTCAGCTTATTCAAAAAGAAAGTTTGGTTTTACCAGCTCAGAACACCTAGCTAGTAACACACGTAACAGTGAAGAAACACTTCTTCCAAATCCAGAAAACACCTTTACACAATGCAAAATGGCTCCACACACTTCAGAAAGTCCAAACACGGAGAGCACAACAAGCGGGGATGGAGGACCTACAGCCAGTTTTGGCACTAAAAAGAAAGGTGCTGGGCACAAACCACAAAATACACTTCAGAACCACTGTCAACAGTCGCTCTAAGGCACCAGACAGTCTGTTTAAAGATGCCTGGCAGCCAGAATGAGTTAAACCATGCAAAAAAGCAAGTTACGGCTGAAGATACATCACGTCTTGGAAGGACCAAGACAATGGAAGGGAATTGAGAAGCTGAATGGGTTTGGGGCATAAAGCAGTTGGCAAAATGGGAAGGAAATAGAATTGCAAATTCAAAGACCGCAGAGAACTTAAACAGCTGGATTTAAAATGGGAAAGGCTCACGCCAAAGGTCATGCTCTGGAAAGACACTACAGAAGAAGGCTTCTTGCCTAGCCTGCGACGTTCCTCTCCCTCTTAAAGGAAAGAGTAGAGAAAGCATCCCATGGATGAGTTTCCTTCTAGACATGAGTCCAAAGACAGATCGGGCTATTTGTATTTTGTCCTCGCAGCCACTAAAGCATGAAAATGGACACTACCTTAAGCTTGTTAATTTTACTGACTTTCTTTTTGCAAGTAAAACTCTCAGTTTTGGGGTGCTGGTCAGGATGAGTGGAATGGCTGCACATGACATTCAAGCTTGCCTGAAGACACGCTTGAAGAGAAAAAGCAATCAGATCTAATGATGATTAGAAATGAAACAAAGCAAGACACACAATGGAAAAGCAAGATGACAGCTCTGAAATCTAACTGACAAGTGGTAAAAGGGCACTGAATGAGACTTTGCGTGATGGGTATGGTACCACAAATAAAGAGGTGGTCAGGGCAGACGTTCTGGATTTAGTGACACCAGAAATATTTACCTTACAGCCACTTCCAGCTTGACACAACACAGTATGCAGAAGCTTGAAGTGCATGGGTCTGCACAGGAGAATCACTAACGGGGCTGCACCGTTCACCACCAATTGCCCAAACACACACAAGGGGATGGACACAACGTAACTTGCGTCAATTCCCAAACAAATAAATCTACAGGCAGATAACACACAAACATCCACCTTGAAAAAAGCATTCTTACCGCTTCCAGCTCCTTTTGGGTTTCATCCTCCATTCGCCTAATGTCTTCCATAGTCAGATCAATCCACTTGTCAATCCAACAGAACAACTGGCGATGAAAGTTGGTAAATATCCTTTTTTCTTGCTTTAAGAAGAAAAACAAACATTAGATAATAGGCCTACGTTTCGCCAAAGACTGGTAAAGTGGCTGCAGCTGTTCAATTTGAAAAGTTACAATCTTCAGGTGCATGCTGTTTCACATAGCTACAGGTTCAGCCCCCTCACATTCCTCAATCCAATTAAAAATCATCTCATTTCTCTCATGCTTTAACATAGTGAAATTTGTTAATTTTTTCCATCCAAAAAAGGTTTCAAGAAAGTTCAGCAATTTCTGTTACTTGAAAACGCCAAAGAATACTTTTAAAATCAGTTCTAGCTCCAAGATAGCACTAGACAGAATAAACGTAGCATCACAACAGCTAGAATTTTTAGCATGAACCGTATAAAATCTATGACAGAACTGTCACAGGTTCTGGCTCACTACTAAGAAACAAGAACAGCCAATTCCTGATGCCAGAATGAAGCAAAAAGGGAAGTAAGTACTTCTGATTCCAAAGAAGGCACACTTGCAATTTGTACCAAATCAGCATCCCGGTAATATCCCACATGCGATTTCAGAAGGTACAAATGCCGTGAGAGTTTTTGTATATTCAAGCTAAGGATTCCACAGCCCTTTCGTTAAAGTACATGACTTGGATGATGAAAGATGCATCATATCAACCATTCAATCTGCAAAGTTAAGAGTATTGCTTCTGACTGTTCTGGTAAAAGTAGTCCTGCGTATACAACAGAGAAACCCATTTCAGAACTGTAATTCAGACTTCTGCACATATTCCGTTACCCAGGTTGGCACCTGAAGTTCACATCTCGTTCATCTGCTCCCAGATTTTGCATCGCTCGAGCCGCTGACTGCGCTCAAAACCAAGGCTGATGGAATCTCACATTTGGTTCTCAACAGCTAGCAGGCCGGGGTAACTTCCTCTAAAGCACCAGCTCCGGAAAGCAAAGGGCAGGGAAAGCCCCATCTTCAAACACTCCTCATTACACCACAGAATCCGCCTTGGCTCTGCTGCTCAGCTTACTCCCTAACAGTGTTCAGTTCAGAAATGTGTCATGGGCAACTCCTTCCCAAAACTGCCACCACACTAAAGACAGGCTCCAACATCTCCTTACCCTTACTGGGTACTGTGGCCATCACAAACTGTCCCCCCAGTTACCAGTGTTCGAAGCTTTTCTCTTTTGCTGCAGTATTTACTGAAATTCATAAGCATTTAACACAGTTAGCTGCGTGGTCCCTGCAGAGCTAAGAGCCCTGGCTACCCCAATGGAACAGGTCTGGCGTTGGCTGGCCGTGAGGAAACACCGCGGCCAAGTGCCACTGGAATTTCATGTTTTGGATTGGATGTTCTGGGACATTTTCTCTGCATTAGGGAGAACCGGCCTTATGGTCTAGATTAAACACTTTGCCTACACATACGTTTACATTCAAAATATTTAGTCACACTTGAAAAATATTGTACAATTAATATTCTGATGATAACAGCAGTAACAAAATAAGCCACAAACATAATTTGACAAAACACCACAACAAAATCCTAGTGTACTGGATTCTACCTCCATCATACCTGGTTTTGCAGGCATTCAATTAAAAAAAAAATAAAATCCAATACCTGAGAATTAGCAGAAACACCAGAACAGTTTCGTAAGAAAACCAGAACATAAAATACTAGAGAAACACCAGCACATTTTCTGCAACTTTCAACCAATGAGAAAAAAAAAAAAGAATCTAAGAACTCTCTCCCTGGCAAGTGTTGCTGCTTACAAACCCCAAGTTTAAACCTAGATGACCCAGGTTCTGCATATACTTTTGCTTTTTTAAAGAACAGAAACTGCTTGGCGGTAAGCAACAGGGAACTTCGCTGTTTCTCCTCAAAAAACCCATCAACACAGAACCACCCTGCCCACCTCCAATCCCCCTCCCCAGCAACTCCCTGGCAAAGGAGAAGCACTTACCTTCTGTATAAAGTTTTCCACTTTGTTCTGCAGTCCCCACCATTTAAATTTGATAGTCACCAACTTGTAAGCACACATTTTAGGACACTCTTCATCAGTTGCTAGCTCTTTCTGTTTACGGATAATGGGAGGGGATTTTACATTTTTTAAAAATTTACTTCAGTCAAATTAATTTAATATAATTATTAGAAAGTATAATTTTATGTAATTAGAATTATAAATTATTTATAGTTAACCAAGTAAATTAAAATATTTTACTATAATTATAAATTATAATTCTAACTATAAGGATTAATAAATACTCTGAACGTAGGGTAAAAGGGATCAACAAGCAATCAGGTTAAATCTGTAAGACAACTCTATCCACGCTGCAAACATATACTACAAGTCTTAGTCTTAACATGGATTTAATTTTCATGATTTCCACTGTGACAGACTTTCTGACATTTTGAAAGGACAATGACGCCTGCAAAGCCAGCACCAAACTGTTTTTACTTTTGGGTCTACTGTGCAAAGGCGATGATAATCCGAGTCGCCCAGTACAATGGTGGAACAGAGGCACTAGGAAAGATTCAGGTAACAAAAGCACATAACCACCCCTCAAGTTTGCTTCTCACAAAAGCAGACACCTTCAGCTTACTGCAGCTCTGCTCTGCCTGCAGAGACGCCGGCACGCCCCCCCAGCCCCTCCGGCCCACAGCGCCAGAAGGGTCTTTACCCAGGTGTGACTTCTAGTGGTGGGGAACAATGCAGGCTGCCCATCTGGCGTAACGAATTCCAGACCTTCTGACCGCTACTATGAGAAAAACAGGGAGAGAACTTCTTTACCACTAGTGGCAAGAGGCGGCCACAAGACCAACTAAAGCTCCCCTCCAAAGTCTGCTCGGCAGCTCCAGCTCAAGGGCTTTGTGCAAAAGAAGGATCCCCAGAAGAACGAACCGAGGGAAAGGCAGCAGACACCCACCACCATCTCCTAGAACTCCTAGGTTTCTGTTCCATTTCCCACATCCAAACAACTTTGAAGTACCTATAACATCACACACAGTGATCTTCCTACAATTCATGCAGTCAAATTTACGTAACAGAAGAGACCATATCATGTTTTCAGTTTGACAAACCACGTTAGGTTACTCCAAGCCTCATAAAAGAGGAAAAATAAGGAACAAAAAACCCCAAACAAACCCAAACCAAAAAGGGAAGCTGACAGCCACTTCACCCCTCCCCTCAAAATCTGTGTGTTCAGCTTGAATAACAAGCAATTACTAAAAGAGGTCCACAGATTTTTATTCTTTATATCCACAACAAACTTCTAAGCAGAAATACTTTGCGGCATTTTTAAGCCAGATTTCTTTCAGCCATGAAATGGACAACTCCTGTTGGTCACACAGACAGTAAAAAGATTTACTGCGAGATATATCTGACGTACCAAAATCTTGGTGCATAATGCATATTTAACACAGAATTTTTATCACAAATACTCATCACCAGAGAGCACTTAAATGAAAACCAATTATCCTCAGAAGACTGATGTTCTATTCACGAGCAAAAATACCACAGTGCTGCTGTTGTTTGGTGTTCCCAAGCAGCACATGTCTATGTCCAGGCATTAGTAAAAGGACAGAACTAAACGGCACGTACAGATTCAGTGCTGCCAGTTCCAGGCATTCAAAGTTCTCATTTCACAGCTGTTTTCAAAAAACAAACCAGCAACTCCCCACTTTCTTTAGGTCACACAGGCCCAAACAGACCACTCCTGCATCAGCCTCCTGCGTCCTTCCTGAGGAGGAAGGAACAACAAACACCTAAGGCAGGACGCACGTTTTCAGCTGAGTCCCCCAAAATAATCCCTGCAACACTTTTACCTTGCTAGCAAGAACACTTAGCCCAGGTAGGAAGAGTATTACAGTAACAGGGGTTTGAATACAAGCCTCCCCTCACGGTCATCTCGAAACCCACAATAAACTCATTTTTCCATGAGATTCCAGCTAATGCTCAGGCCCAGGACAAACCGGCGAGTCAGGCCAGAGGTCTGCCCGGCTCAGTACTTTGACAGCAGCCAGTGGCAGAAACCTACATAAAAATATAAAACCCAAGGAAGAAAATATTGATAATTCACTTAGAAATCCCAGCAATCTCCAGCTACTTATAAGCTCAGAAGCTTTCTGGAGCAGAACTGGGCTGTCTTTGGACACACAAAGGGAAGAATTAAGACTGTGCAGACTGGAAAAATCACAGCGCTGCTGAGGTTGGAAGGGACCTTCTCTGCTCAATAAGGGTCACCTACAGCAGGCTGCCAGCACCGCGTCCACTCAGGTTGTGAGTACCTCCATGGGTGGAGACTCCACAACCTCTCTGGGAAACCTGTTTCAGTGTTTGACCACCCTCTCAGTAAAGAAAGTGTTTTCTGGTGTTCAGATTATTTTTGTGTCTGTGCAATTGGACTGTCACAGGACAAACTTTCATCATGTTGGAAAGACGACATTAGAACAGCTATGGCAGCAGCAGTCAGGTCAGTGGTATACATCGACTGCACCCTCCACTCTCACTAGGACAAACTGAAGCACGTGAGCACCCAAGAGGCAGCTTCATAAGCTTTTCTTCTGGTAATGCCGCATAAGGGCAGTGAAGTGTCAGCTTCAGGAGCCCGCTGACGCTCTGCTGAGACATCCAACGGTGCTGTTACAGCTCCCTGCATTGCCGTATTGTTTCCCATCCTTTCAGAAAAACCTGGTCCCCTGTGTTTTCCCGAGGTTAATTGCCACGCAGCACTAAAACCACTGTACTGGCCCGTACGGAAGTAAAGGGGTGAATGGTCAGCGCTGCACAAACATGCCCCTGAAGCTACAGCATCGTTCCACAGTGGGACAAGAGACACCTTAAGTCCCTGAATTCGGGCTGCTCTGATTTATGATCATAGGCCAGCTGAGAACAAGTGTGGTACTACGCAGTGGGAAATGGGGACACTGCTCTGCCAGAGATGATGTTATTTGACACACAAGACACTGGTCAAGCTTCTGATAGCAGGAGGGTGGTGTATCTTCTGCCTCCTTCTCTGCTTGCACAACCATGTTTTAGGACAGGGAATCTGAGAACAAAAGCTTGCTGGTTCAGTGTGTCCTACTCTAAGCATTTGACACTTATCTTGCTGCTTTGCCAAAACTAGTGGTAAAATAACTAACAGTGACATCTAAACCTATGAACTGGAAGAAAATTCACACCTCAGAGTAAGTCCATCGCACTGTATTTGGGCAGAGACATTCATGGCACATTTAGAACTTTTTCAGGTAATGAAAGACTGAATGCTTTTACAAGACAACTTAAACTTTACCTGAAGCACCATTTGTAATACATTTAAAAAACCCTCAACATTTACTTAAGCACAATTCACCGCAGCACCCTGTAAACATAGGAAGTAAAATTACGCTACTGTCAACGAAACATTTATGGTAATGACAAATGTGAAAACCTATACGCTAACGGGTAACTAGGGGCCTATTCCTGACAGCTTGCCTGTATATTCGTTCTAGCATACCGCAGTTTCTGTCAGGATACCTGGTGTAGCAGGCTAAGTATATTTCTTTCTGGGATGGGCATATACATGTGAATTTTGACAGCTGGCTGTGGAAGGACGCACTTTGTGACTGGGGCAGGGCTTAGGTGGTGTTGGGTTCCATGTGGCATATGCTGATTCACAGGAATTTTGTTTCTGAATTGGAGATGTGCAATGTTCTGGAGGAAACCGAAGGGGACCTCAGGCAATTGACTCTGAAAAGTTATTTCAAGGATCATTTTTATGTACGCAGCAACTTTTTAGGCTAAACTGTACAGTACACAGGCGTTACTAAAGGTACATATGGGTGACACTGACATATTCTGCACCAGTACTTATGCTGCCGACTAAGGAGTCGGTTCTCAAGCATGACTTTCCTGTAGTTGAGTATGTAAGCTGAGCAAATTCATAGTGGATGTGACCAAGTGCTAAGCTTTCACGTCGCAGTCATACTGACAGCCACAGAATAACTCAGAAACGCGTTCAAGCAGAAAGGTTACACTAGTACTGAAGACCTTTCACAGAACGCAGTGACTTAGAGACTTATTCATGCCCAGTAAGGACATCATGGAAATCTAGCACAATAAACCTTGGTCAGACTTAAGGCTGGAGAAGGAGATGACGTTAAGCAAGCAGTCTGCATAATGAACTTTAACTTAATACAAAAAACAAAAAGTAGAATTGAATTTCTGCCGTCTGTTTTAAGACTGGCATTGCTAGTGTTAGTCTCTAGGAATCACAAACTATTTTTTTCTGCTGATAAAGACTTGATAAAGTTGTAAAATCAGGTCTTAGTACCTTCCAATTTGGCCCCAAAGGTCCTCTCTTCGTCTTAACTGACTGGAATAACGCAGGGTCTTCATCAGCTTTGTAGTCCTACAATAAAAAAACAAACAACCCTGAGAGTCAGGAAAAAACCCCACAACCAACACACTCAAATTTCACGTGAGTATTAGGCTTCTGTTCAAGACTACCAAGTTGATTCTTCAGAATGGCCCGGACAGGATGGGTGGGTGGAGTTAACCTTACTTCGGCTTGCGCTGAGCACTCTGTCACACCTGCCCATGCACTGTGTGCCACCCATGGTGCTCACGATCTGTTCATCCCACCACGGCATGCCGGGGCTGCCTTCTAGCTCAGAATTTTCTGGTGCTGCTCACTGCTACATAAACACTATCCTATCGTGTTTGTAAACTTCTGAGGGGAAGTGAAAGCAGTAATACTGCAACCAGTGTGCTAGCATTGGCCAAGCTGCAACATACATCTGCTCCTGAGAACACAGGACAGAGAGGAAAGGCGGCATATGAACTAACTTGCAGAATTAGAAACTACAGGATCTCAGTCTGTGACAGACATCACCAGGCTAAGGCAGAGCAGGCGCAAGGCAGCAGTCTGAGTGGCACTGCGTTACAGCACACATCGCTGTAACAAGTCACCTACAGTGGCAAAAAAGCACATAGCAAGAGCTGAAAGTTGACAAATGCTTCCAACATATGAGTTTACTGAATTTTACTCATGAGGGTAAGAAAATTATTATATGAAGATATGAAGATGTTATATGAAGATGCTACTTTGGAAACTAGGAAAGAGTTAAAACCTCTCACCTCAGTAACTGAGAACATGTAAGGTTTACACAACGTATGAAAAACATCAACCTAAGAATGCCATTACACCCATGCAGCCAAGTAGAACTGTAAAAGTTTAAGTTACTTTAAAACACAACAAATGCTTGGTGGGTGCTACAGAAAAGCCCAAGAAAGTTTAGCAGAGGTTAAGGTCTCATTTTTACAAACAGATTTCAATGAGGACAACATCTGCAGAACATGGAGTGAAAGAAATACCATCATAAAAGTAGCTACAGGCATTTCCCCCGACCTCAGAGAGCTGTCACAAGGAATCACATTTGTAAACTGCTTCTAAGATGAATTAAAACTCAACTTTCACCTTTCAAGTGCATCTCCCTGTACTCAAAATTAAATACTAGCAGCAGCAAGACAGATGTAAATTTAAAAAATGGCTCTCTGAATATTAAAACTGAAATACTGATGTTTCTTCTGAGGCATCTGAAATCATCTAACCACATCTCTGCTGCAGAAGCAGTGTTTTGGAGAACTGTTTTCCCCAGACGACCGAGTTACAAAGTTCTTGTAGATGAAGGGATGAACGTAAGCACATGTAAAATAAACCCCAACACTGTGAAGTTACGGAGCACGACTTGTCAGCTGGAGTTATACCAGAGACCACTCTAATCTAACATTCTGTCACAGTGGCCAGTAACAGACTCTTCGTGGAAGGATGCAAACAGCCCGAGACAGAGCTCTTACTCCAAGCAGTGAACAGTTTGGTCCTCCCTGTTCTGTGGGGTTTTCTTCTGGAAAGGATACGAACTCTCCTGCTATAGAGGATCATATAACTGGGCACTCCACTTCGATTCTTGGCCTCGGTTGCACCCTGCGGTAATTAGGGACTAATGAATTACGAGGTGTGCAAAAGCATTTCCCTCTCCCATTGTTCTGAAGGGATTTCACATTTATTCTCCATATTTATTCACCAGGAAAATCCGTATGAACCTGGGAAAAGCCAATGCACTCAAATGAATTCCAATCCATTTTCCTAAGCCCTCCCAAAACAGCTCCATTTCCCTATTTTTCATGTTTAATTCATGTAACTTGAATTCAACAGATGGTACTAGTGCATATACAACTGAGGAGCTATTACACGAATTCATTGTCTTGGCTGTCAGAACTATCGAACATCATGCGTAACGCACCAGTTTCAAATCTAGATTCTTCCATTAGCACAGAGGAACGAAGGCTACTTCTAGACTGAAATTCCAAATCCACAGAGCAAGGCCACGCACATTAGTTGTTAATGCTTTCATAGCAATTTTGACATTTACAATGCACTTTTTGTAAGCTAGGATGGAACTGGAAAATCCAGGAGGTCCTCTCGGAGGAATTTGACTTCACTTAGAGAAAATCAGCTGTTACTCTTTGATACTTTCTTCTCCCCAATTTTTTCGCATTGTTCCTACTTCTTTTAATGTACCTACCTACATTATGTATGAAAATAGGCTGAAGAAAATTCTTAATAGATTTTTTCCCCAGTCATTCCGCAATTGATGTATCTATAAAGTTTATTCGGATAGACTTCCATATTAAGCATTCAAATATATATTTTAAGAATTAAGTAAATACTTCCTAGAATCACTAAGCGAGTCAAAAGACATTCAATCGAATTGCTAATCAGGATGTTTTATGAATTTCCACAAAATAGTGTTTTCCTCTAAAATGAAACAAGTTTGTTTAAAGATGTTTGTTTAAAGAACCCAGCTAATAGCTAGCCAGCTTCAGCAAGGTGCTCCCACAGGTGCTAAGATAATACTTTACCTACCTCACGGGGACAATTTCAGGAATCAGCATAAGCACTGTACATTAACATTTAAATTCAGCAACTCTTAAATGTAAGTCTACTCAGATTATTATAATTGCAGAAAGACTAACAGCAATATTTGTCATCTGAATGTTAGTAAAAAGCCACTTATGATTTTACTGGAATAAAGCACATGTGCTTTTTACAGACATCAAAAAGAGTAAAAATGTCCCTTCACGTACGATAGCTTCAGCACACAGCCCCAACGCCCGACTGCTGCCGCCTGCAAGCAACCGCACGGAGCAAGGCAGCCTGCTGGCTTCGTTCGCGGTCTCCCTCCGCCAGGAAACCAACGGGGGAGGCGAACAGAGGGCGCAGGATTTACAGTCCTTGCCACCAGCTGCAGACCTCTCATCTCATTAGTTATCTGCAGATACTACGGGTGAGGGCAGCCGCAGGTCCTGCACACTCTGGAGGCTGAATGGGATACACATTCCCTTTCCCCAACCCTTCGCGGGGGGAGGAGGGGAAGAGGCATTTTCTTTACAAGTAAATCATCTTTAAGAAATATATGTAAATACTACAGCAGAATAATTTTATAGAAATACATTTAATGTCTGAAATTACTGATTATGACTGCCTTTTAACAATCTCACTCAAACACTGGGTGGAAGACACTGAGCAAAGCATCAAGCTATAGGAATAGACAAACAATTTTCCAACAAATGTTTGTTCTAGGCATCTACTTCCTGGCAGGAGTACTGCTGCCTTTTTGGGGTAGTGATGTGCTAAACAACTAAAAAATGCAAAACCTTCAACATTTTAGTGCCAGTTTTGTAAATAAACCCACATTCTGCATTAGAGACAACCCTGCATGTCTTAGTTCGACTGTCTGAACATCCTGCCAAGGCGAAGCTCGTCCCGTAGTGCTGCAGGGCATGTGGATAAACTTCATTCGCACTAGCGAATGAGGATGCTGCCTGGCCTGATGTCCCAGCTGTAAGTACAGTATCACAGCATTTTATGACATCATCATATTTAGGATGTTCTCATAGTTAAACAGCATCTCTGTGCTTTCTTTAGAGGGAAAAAGAGGACAGTGCAGTGCAATAATTACAAAGAGATTGCTGTCAAGTTTCAATGGAACATTACAGAGCACAACAGACTAAACCTAAAAGCAATAGAAGGACAATACCAAAATGAACCCAACATATGGAATATGCATATACATGGCATATAATGCCTAATATGATATTAGGAAACCATGAGAGAACATAACACAAAACGTCTTATGATACTAAAATTCTGTGGTACATTTGTATTTTGAATATTACATTAATTTTTTGTACTCACTTCTCTAATACATTAGAAGTGGAAGAGATACAGAAGACAACAAGAATGATTGATTATGGAACCGATTTCATTCAAATAACAAAGCAGACCATGAATCTTCAGCCTGGAAGAGACATGACTGAGAGGGATAAAATACAGAAATCCATAAAACCAGAGAGCGAATATGTGTAGCTAGGGGCTGGAAATAGGTGAAAACCATAACCAGATAAAATTGTCAGCCATCCAAAACAAAAATGAAAGCCTTTTCCTGAAGGAAAACTAAGTCCCTTCCAACAGGCAGTGCTTGGCTGAGCCCATGTGTTTGTGCTGCAACAGGACACGCTTCTGGGCAGTAAAACTTTTTTCCAAGCTGTTCACCAGAAGGACAGATAAGCTGCAGCTCTGACTCCACACTAAAGCTACAGCAGTGCATCCTCAGAAGAGTAGGATGTAATTTGGACCGCTTCTTTACAACGGCACACGCTGCAGAGATTTGTCTACGTAACTGTGGGAGATTGCCCCAGACAACACAGCTCAGCAGCACTGGACTTACCATGGGAAGCCCCAGTACAGAGAATGCAGCGAACCGCTTCGTTTTAACTACACCCATCTCAATTAAGTGCAATTTGTATCATGAAAACAGAATTTATTAGTAAGCGCTATACTTTAGGAAAGGCAAAACAGAGAATTAGATCATTGTGAACAATTTTCCGACCCATGAAAATCTGGGCTCAGTAACACGTGGAGACATGGAAATGCATAAAAAGAGAGAAAGCAGAACATCTCTTTAAAAACCCAAACATGGTTTTACCAAGGGAAAGTCATGCTTGACCAACCTGATAGCCTTCTATGAGGATGTAACCAGGTGGATGGATGATGGAAGGGCGGTAGATGTGGTCTATCTTGACCTCAGCAAGGCATTTGACACCGTCTCCCACAGCATCCTTGTGGGCAAGCTGAGGAGGTGTGGCCTGGATGATCAGGTAGTGAGGTGGGTTGTGCGCTGGCTGGAGGGCAGAAGTCAGAGGGTTGTGGTCAATGGGGCCGAATCTAGTTGGAGGCCTGTGACTAGTGGAGTCCCTCAGGGGTCAGTGCTGGGTCCGGTACTATTCAATATCTTCATCAGCGACCTTGATGAGGGAACGGAGTGTACCCTCAGCAAGTTTGCTGATGACACTAAACTGGGAGGAGTGGCTGACACACCAGAGGGATGTGCTGCCATGCAGCGGGACCTAGATAGGCTGGAGAGCTGGGCAGGGAGGAACCTGATGAGATTTAACAAGGACAAGTGTAGGGTCTTGCACCTGGGAAAGAAGAATCCCATGTGCCAGTACAGGTTGGGGACTGACCTGCTGGAGAGCAGTGTAGGGGAAAGGGACCTGGGGGTCCTGGTGGACGGGGGGATGACCATGAGCCAGCAATGTGCCCTGGTGGCCAGGAAGGCCAATGGCATCCTGGGGTGCATTAGAAGGGCTGTGGTCAGTAGGTCGAGGGAGGTCCTCCTCCCCCTCTATTCTGCATTGGTGAGGCCGCATCTGGAGTATTGCGTCCAGTTCTGGGCCCCTCAGCTTAAGAAGGACAGGGAACTGCTAGAGAGAGTCCAGCGCAGAGCCACTAAGATGATCAAGGGAGTGGAACATCTCCCTTATGAGGAAAGGCTGAGGGAGCTGGGTCTCTTTAGCTTGGAGAAGAGGAGGCTGAGGGGTGACCTCATCAATGTTTATAAATATGTTAAGGGTGAGTGTCGGGAAGATGGAGCCAGGCTCTTCTCGGCCTCACTAAGCGATAGGACAAGGGGCAACGGGTGCAAATTGGAGCATAGGAGGTTCCGGGTTAACGTAAGGAAAAACTTTTTCACCGTGAGGGTGACAGAGCACTGGAACAGGCTGCCCAGAGAGGTTGTGGAGTCTCCTTCTCTGGAGACATTCAAAACCCGACTGGACACGTTCCTGAGTGATGTGCTCTAGGTGGCCCTGCCTTGGCAGGGGAGGTTGGACTAGATGATCTTTCGAGGTCCCTTCCAACCCTTGTGATTCTGTTATTCTTCCCTAAGTGGAAAGATGATAATAATACAGTATGGCAGAGATGGTGAATTTGTTTGTAATATTATTTATGTTTGTGCTACTTATATTTTATTATTTATATATTTATTATTTTACATGATTGTTGTGGGTTTGCACAGCGAGGTTTTGGTAGCGGGAGGGCCACAGGGGTGGTGGCTTCTGCAAGAAGCTGTTGGAAGCTTCCCCTGTGTCCCACAGAGCCAATGCCAGCCGGCTCCAAGACGGACCTGCCGAGCCCATCAGTGACAGTACCTCTGCAATAATGTACTTAAGAAGGAAAAAAACCAGCCCCGGGAGCTTTTGCAGCCAAAGAGAGGAGGGAGAAGATGTGAGAAACTCCACAGACACCCAGGTCAGTGCAGAAGCAGGGGCAGGGGCAGGAAATGCTCCAGAAGCTGGAGCAGAGATTCCCCTGCGGCCCGTGGGGCAGCCCATGGGGAGGCAGGCTGTCCCCCTGCAGCCCATGGAGGGGTGATGGGGAGCAGAGATCCCCCTGCAGCCCGTGCAGGACCCCACGCCGCAGCAGGGGCAGACCCCTGAAGGAGGTTGTGACCCCGTGGGCAGCCCGCGCTGGAGCAGGCTCCTGGCAGGACCTGTGGCCCCGTGG
>VWZZ01003899.1:36700-53050 GCA_013399095.1 Psophia crepitans
GCAGGGGGAGATCGGGAGTAAAGTGAAGAAGGGAGGGGTGGGGGGAGGTGTTTTAAGATTTGGGTTTATTTCTCACTGCTCTGCTCTGCGTTTGCTTGGTAATAAATCAGACGAATTCCCCTCTAATCTGGTCTGTTTTGCCCAGGACGGTAACTGGTGACCAACCTCTCCCTGTCCTTATCTCGACCCGTGAGCCGTTCCTTACACCTCTTCCCCCCTGTCTGAGGGGGAGTGACAGAGCAGCTCTGGGGGCACCTGGACTCCAGCCAGGGTCACCCCACCACAATGATATTACATAGATCTATTATTTATATATCATAACTGCAATGTTTATACTATTTGTAACACCTTCTGGTTCCAATGAGACAGCACTGACTGTAACTGCTGCTTAACTAGCCCTTCCTACACCAGTTCCACTGGGGAAGCGGGGGCAGTAAGCACCAGAATGGAGGTTTTCACCCTCCTTAACATCCAGTGTTGATCACTACCAGAAAAAACATACAGTTCTGGTCCAGTCTGAAAACGTCAATGCCAGTAAGAAAAATTCAGAGGAGACCAGATGAATCACTCTGCGTAAGACCATAAAGCACACACATTTCGACAAGCTGACATAACTTGTAACTAGACCGTACCTTTGTACCAGCTTACATAGCTCGACCCAGGACAAAATCAGCTTCAAAGACCAAAACTCCTTCACTCTAAACTTGTCATCAGAGTAACTGCTTTTACAGTCCTGTAGTATCCAGTAACTGGAACAGACAGGAAGAATCAATGTACTGTGAGAAGTTTACATGGGACTGATACATGTCTCAGCACCAGCACGACAGCCAGGGTTAAACACACAAAGACGAAATGCCTCAACTCGCTACAAGTTGCCATAAAGCATTATCAAAAATTGGCAATAAAATGGCTCCAAGCATCCTTATAAATACAGAAATGTCACTGATCTGCTTCCCTTTGTAAGCACTACAATGTGAAATCTACATAAAATATTAATAAAAAAACCCCAAAACTTACAAAGTCAGCAATGGTGCTTAAAGAAAGCTAAACAAACTCCAGAAAACAAGGCTTTTTCTCCACCAGAGAGACAGCTTCCACATCCAGTATAATGCAGAAGTATAAATGGTCCTGCCACATGATTAAAGTGAAATATACTTGGTGATTTCTGCATTTGTATTACAACCTCCTTCCTGAAAAAATAAAATAAAAAAGTAGTAAAAATACCAACAAACATTACTGCTTCGGAGTAACAGACTGTTCATCCAAAATCCTCCAAAACTTTAACATTAAAAATCACATTCCCTAAGAAACCCTGCACATCTTGTACCAGAAGCACTGCATACCTGTGTGTTAGACCATGCCAGCTTATAGAAATGCACTGAAGAACACAAGTTTTCAAACAGACAATGATCAGAAAGCTTGTTAAGGCAAGAACTTTGCTTACACATGCGATCTTTGTTTTGGCATTTAAACTCATCTACACATACAACTTCGATCTGCCTGTTTCATGCTGTGGGATCATTTGGCTGGACACCACAGCGACACCCAAGTCCACACAATATGACGTTGTCTGCCATCCTACCTCTCACTGCACAGGGACATAGGTCCCACACACATGCACAGCTGGAAATACTGGGAAAAAAAAGGTTATCTACAACTAAAATGTAGGAGTGAAAACAAAAATTCAAAGAAAACAGGTGAGTCATGGTAAAATTTTCTATGCTAGAGACAACATACAGAAGCTTCGAACCAAGACCTTTCTGAACTCAGTTAACTCAAATCCTGTTAAGGGCAGGAAAAAACCCTGTCTAGATGGACAAGAGAGCATTGTAGGAACTCTTCTCAATACACAAACCCTACCAGCATGCACAGAAAAAGACTGGACTAGAGCCAAAGTACAAATAAACAACAGTTCTTTGCAGAGTTTAAGGAAAATATCTCTGCAGCAAGGGCTTAACTCCTGACAGCAACAAGTCCTTCTTAGGAAGAAAAACAGGCAGCTGTTGGAACAGATATTACAGCTCAAAAACCCTGAAGCCCTCTTGAAAGCTAGGCAGGCAAAACATCATTATGCAACGGCTTAACAATATAGAGGAGCTAAAAAACATTTCAAAGAAATACACAAACATTGTTTCATAGGCAGTTTCTGCTCAAAATCTCAATACAATATGCATGAATGCAACAAACTATTATAAAGAATTTAGAGAGACTGTGAACCACATACAATGAAGTATTAATTGCAACCAACCCAGAATCCAGGTGCTTCCTTGCAAATCTCATTCTCACTTATAAGACCTGCAAAAAGCAGTAACAGTAGTAACAGTACTGCTGATAGCTCACCATTCATGCTGCCAAGTAGTATAAAAATTGGAGGCATACATACAGGACGGTGATTTTTAAGGAAACTTGCAGAACCCAACATAAAAATGATACAAGTCTGATGTCTTATCTGCAAATTAATGAAAAAAAAAAAAAAGGTTCCTGAACACAGCAGCACAAGATTTACTAGGAAGATGGATACAATTTCTGGCTTTTCAATTCAATATTGTATTAGTTTTTTTAAACAGGAGAACATACAGACCATCAGTGCTATTTAGCAGAAAACACACAAAAAGTTGACTGTGGAAGGAGATGTGTAGTAGCACTTCTCTTCAACATGATCCATAGCTCTGAATACTCGTTCACAGCACGATAAAAGACAAAGTACGTTGTATTCCCCACTCGGTGCCTGATTCCCGAGTCTCCTAGCTGAAACAATCACCTGCACTACTGTACACTTAACTGATATGCAAAAAGAGCATTCACTCATTCTGGGTAAGTTTAGCTAAATGGCTTTTAGTAACAAATGTCTTACAGTCATTCCCATCTCCTGAAGAGTCCTGTCACTACAGGACAGCTATCAGGACAAAATTCCCTCTAATTACCTTCGAAAGAATGTCAAGGTTCAAACCAAAAGCAAAATCAGCCTTGTTAATCAGCGCAGGCGTACACTGCAGTGTTGTGCTATGTACTAGAAGTTAAAGGTCTTACAAGACAGTCTGGAAGATATGATCATTTGTAAGCATCCAGCACAGCACGAAAAAAGCCTTGGTTAGGGGATAGAAAAGAGAAAGCAGGGAAGAAAACTCCCATAAATTAGCAGTGAGTCCTATTTATACATACACAGCTTCTTGCATGCGATGTGCAGCTTAAGATCCATACTCCAGCAAGCCACGGGCACTACTGAAGGAATTAAGCAAAATTCAAATCGTGTACAAGTTATTCTATTTTCTAAACCAGCAAATAACATCCCAGTATGAAGAAAGGCAGTTTCTGTAAGCAGGCTGAAGATTGGGAGAACGTAACAGGGTGATCTAACAGCCACCTGGGCAAACCCTTAATCCTTTGTATCTTTATTCTAAAGAAGTACTGACGGAGGTCGAACGGTTCATCTATTTAAACTCACTAATTCAGACAGGCAAAGCAGAAGACAAAATCGGGGCAAAAACTCAGATCTGTAGCAGTCAGTCTGTTTTCCACACATCTCTGGATACTGGCACCTCGCAGAGCCCTGCTGACCAGGGACACATCCATAGGGTCCCTTTCAGGGGGTGCTCTCAGCACCAGACACTCATTTTTTGATGCCTGAATCCTGTTCACCAATGTATTTTTAAAGTAGTCGAGGACATTACAGGATCCACAATCCCCTGGATATCTCAAGTGTTGTAGTCACTGGGCATTCCTCAGCAGCGGCTGTAATAAAAACACTGGCCGCTCCATACCCCTAGCCGCTGTAGCATTCTTCAACGGACAGTAATTCTCCAGGCTTCTGTAAACACTCAAGTTAGTTTGACAGCGGAGCTGCACAGGGCTTGAGAAATAACTGCTGAATAAAGATATGACCACATGATCCAAAGTCATCTCGTTAGCATCGGCCAGCTGAGCACTAGTGGTGGTCCCTACACCCATGTACCTGCCTCACCCAGACACCAAAATGAAACAGCCCCACAGAACTGAAATCCGACAAAAACCTTGTTTATGTCAATAGGGCTTTCTCATGCTGCTTCTTCAAAAACAAAAAAAAAAGTTTATTTTACAAAATCAAGAACAGAAAGCAAATTCTGATCTTTTTGCTACTACACAGAGTCAACTTGATGACCTAGATAAGATGTTCCAAGATTGTTGCCAAGTGAACACATGATACTAAGCTTCTGGACTAATAACATGGACTTTTTAGACACCTGTCACATGACAAATTAAGTCCAAAATGGGAGAGATCCACCCATCAGAAAAACAGCTCTTTCACTCAAGAATCTTTTAACATTCTTACAGACTACAGAAGTGCATTTCCTACATTCCGTTACATTTCTTCAAGCCGCGAAGGATAGTACGTACTGCACAGCACAGAGAAATCCCGCAGCTCTAGTACTTAATGCATGTCTTAAGTAATTTGACTGATCTGTATAAAATTGTATTTTGAGAGCTTTGTTTCAAGTAATATAATGAAGATCCGCTATGACCTAGAACAAGACTTTTCATTTCTTCAATGTACAGAAATAGCTATAAACCTGATTTCAATTTCTTTGCTTGCAGTACTCTCTACTTCCTTACAAATTATTTCCAAAAATGTGGCCTCTTCTGATGCTAATTGAGTGTTCACTTCTGCTTACTCTTTAAAAAGCTTTACTCTCCTGGGAAATTATTTTTACATACAAATCATATAAAGCTACACAGATTGTATGCTAGAGATGATTAAGAGAAGGTGGAGTTAAATTGGTATCTAAAGAAAGACACAGATGTTGGCCAAATTATTTCTACATGCACTTAAATGAGCATGAGTTAGCATATGCATGCCATTAGTATCTCAGAAAAACAAAATTTTTATATTTATGCTGATTGTAGTTTTGAAACTAAAGTAACTGCCACACTACAATGGGCTGTTCATTCACTAGAACACAAGGATAAATCTTGAATATATGAAAATCTCTATCAAAATTGCTGGATCTTATACACGTAGTTCCACTCTTTTGGTCACACTGTTACCCAAGACCGGAGACTGGGGCTGCTCTTCCAGGCAAAACAGCTAATGCTTTCGTAGGGGACACTTACTTTCCAAAACCAGCAGCCTTCTCTGAAGACATAGAGCAAGCATGTGGATCAAGGCCAATTTTGTTACTGTGATGGAGCTGAACTTCCCTCCCCCCAAAATTCCTCAAGCTCTCTTAGCTAAACTTCTTGAAGATAAATGCATAAATGCAAAATCATTCTCATGGAGTCACGAGCAGTGGAGAGAGAAAACAAAGGCCAGAAACTGCAAACTTTTGTAACAGAAGAGGCTACAAGTGTGGGTGCCAGAGAATTTCTGCTAACTAATCCTTAACCGTCCAGGCAAGGGGGCAAACAAGTGGAAAGAGTGTCGGCCTACAGCTAACTCTGAGTTATCAAAGTCGGCACAAAAGTTTGAGAACAAAGTCTGTCTTTGTTTAATAAAGTCGGGACGTTGCAAAACTCCATTTCTGGGAGATGAAATGGAAATGAAAATCTGAATCACATGGTGAAAATTAGACCCAGGTATTCCTGGGCGCTATACTGTGAGTTGGAATTTGAAAATATTTGCTAAAAAAGTAAATGGTTAGAAGTTACTGAAAAAAGAAAAGGAACCTTGAAACATCAGAAGCGACTTAAGACTCTAGATGACACCACTCTGCACTCATAGTTTAGATACTTTGCAGGTCAAATACACAAAAAAAAAAAAAGAGAAAAGAAAGAAGAGGATAATGTAATGAAAATAGGAAATGGCTTCCACATGAAGATGGACTTAAAGATAAGGACCCTCAGCTTGGAATGATAGACTAAAGAGGAGGTGGGGGAAGAAAAAGATCAAAATCTGTAACATAAATTGTGCAGAAAATATAAATAGGAAACATCACCCTCCCCCACATCAATTAATTAAATTATCAGTCATGCAAAAAGGAAGTATCTTTTTCTCCATACCGTCTAACACTCTACAGAATTCATGATGCCATAAAGGTCAAAAGTGTCAGTGTGTTCCAAAAACGGATTGCATGTGCTCATGGGCACAGGAGTGGCTAATAAACACAACAGGCCAGACAAAACCACTGGCTCTGGAAGTCCTTTAACCACCGACTGATCTTTCAGAGGTACGCATCTCCCAACTTCCAGCATTCTGTACCTCCCCAAGTTGATTATCCTGCCACTAGCATCTGCCAGTGGCCACTAACAGGATACTGGGTTAGATGGATCTTTGTCCTGAGCCAAAAACGTAACTTCTTCTAGCACATCACCATCGGCCAGTCTTCAGCACGAAGGGAAGCGGCAGTATCAACGGCAGGCCACGCAATCTCACAGTGCCAGAGGGCAGATGGCATAAGCAGCGCTGTTCACTATGAGTACTTCAAACAGAATAAATACTTATGTTCAATGCACAGGAATAAGCACAACCCTTTGTTCACACGTACTGTGATGAAGCAAGCACTCTGACAGATGACAGCACTGTAGCTGTCTGCCACAATTCCAGGCATAGAAGAGGGAACGCACGGCATAACTTTACGTGCCAGCTCAGCTCTAAGGTCATACGGAATGCCTGAAAGAACAAGGGGCAGCAAAACAACTCCTCGCTGCATTAAAATGGGCAAGACACATTTAATTTGGTTTACAGGGAGGTTCTCCAAACAATGTATTTTCACACATGTAAATCCACAGCTCATCTGTTAAATATCAGTTAGCAGCAGTGCAGGTTACACACCTATGCTGGTAATGCAAATGGAAATTTACGACACAGAAACCTTTCCCCTCCTTCCTCTAATTTCCTGCAAAGGAGTCCTCTCCCCACAATGCAGGATATCACAGTATTTGTTTTCAAAAATTAACAACTAAATAGTGCAAAGAACATCTCCTTGCACAAAACTAAGACAATCAAATTTATTGTGTGAACACAAATTGTTAAGTGTCAATATTGGTACATACCATTTTCTTACTATCCAAAAAATTAATGATTAATGAGTCCAACTGTTACAATTAAACAAAACAGACAACCCCAGTAGACAAAGACGTGTAGAAAGCAACAGCAGTAAAAACAAGGAAGACAGCCACATCAACAAGTACGGTGAAGTTGCCCTCTAAAGTTGGATAAACCAGCATCTAAAGTCAACATACCCTACCTGCTTACTCAGATCAATCATATACACTATGGAAAATTGGAAATGAGCTAGCACCGTGTGCTGGCAGCCCAGAAAGCCACCCGCATCCTGGGCTGCATCCCCAGCAGCGTGACCAGCAGGGAGAGGGAGGGGATTCTGCCCCTCTGCCCTGCTCTGCTGAGACCCCCCTGCAGTGCTGCGTCCAGCTTGGGGGTCCCCAGGACAGGAAAGACATGGAGCTGCTGGAGCATGGCCATGAGAATGACCAGAGGGCTGGAGCACCTCTGCGGTGCAGAAAGGCTGGAGTTAGGGTTATTCAGCCTGGAGACACAAAGGTTCTGGGGAGATCTCACTGCAGCCTTTCAATAAACAAAGGTGCTTATAAAAAAGATGGCGAAAGACTTTTTACCAAGGCCTGCAGTGACAGGGTGAGAGGCAACAATTTTAAACTGAGAGCGCGTAGATTTAGATGAGATATTAGGCAGCAATCCTTCCCTGGGAGGGTGCTGAGGCCCTGGCACAGGGTGCCCCAAGAAGCTGTGGCTGCCCCTGGCTCCCTGGCAGTGCCCAAGGCCAGGTTGGATGGGGCTTTGGGCACCCTGGGCTGGTGGGGGGTGTCCCTGCCCACGGCAAGGGGTGGCACTGGGTGGACTGGGAGCTCCCTTCCAACCTGAACATACAACTATGAGCTGGTTAACATAAAATTGACAATAGAGGGAAAAGAATGGGAACTAATATAAATATTAAGCATTGTACTGTCAGCAAAATCTCAACACAGCAGATAAAGCTTAACTAGAAATCCCTTCATGTATTTATTTCAGTAAAATTTCATTCAGTCAGATTCAGGGTATGACTGCCTTCTGTGCTAGGTGCTAAACTGAAAGCGTGCACTCCCAGCACTAAACTTTGCCACGCTCACTTCTTCATCCAGCCACCTACTTCCATCGTGTGTAAGCAAGCTAACAAGGACTCCACAGAATCCTGGTAAAGACACTCCTCCAGAATTTATACCTATGCTTCACAAACAAGTTCAATGAGTAATCATGTGCTCTTATTAATAAAATCTATGCTTCTAAATTTTTGTTTCTTATATCAATTTATTAACCTTCAAGTTCTCAGGGAAAAGACCACAGACACCTATGTGTGTTCTATGACCGCAGCCACCTGTGTGACTTCTGGGCATACCCAGGACACTTATGTTTGCCAAAGCAATCACTAAAGGCAAAACTGAAAAAGTAACCGCGCAACTTTCAGAAGAGATGAGCAGTTCATATCTTGAGACCTACTCTGATGAACAAAGTTTAAAAATAAAAAACCACCCCAGATAGAGATTTCAATGGCAAAACCTGATCGATCCTCTTAAGACTGCCATAACCCCAGAGTGAAGGACGCGTGGAAGGTCAGAATTTGACTTAAAGAATTTGTAACCAAGAAGTAGTAGCAGAAGCACAGGAGTACCTCAGTGGAGACACTGTGCTCTGTCATGCAGGCCAGCTGGGACAGATTCCTGCACTTGGTCTCGCACACCAAGATGAGCACGCAAATGCTTGCTTGACCAAATCAATTATTTTATCTACAGTTAAAACTAAAAATGACACCTGTGCCAAAAGTCTGTTGCCCTTCCCATCTTAATTGTGCAACTAGAAGTCAAATTCAGTAGACTGAAGTTGTAAAGGCATTTACAAAGTGAGGAACTTTGGAATTAATGACTCCAAGACAATTTCAATTTATCTGTTGGGTAAAATCCGTAACATTTTAGTTTATTCACAATCAACGAAGCATCAATGGAATTAGCCGCATCCTACATACATATCCCAATTGCAGAGCATTTACTCACCCCTGGTTCTACTTGAGTTCTATCTGCAATGTCAATATGGACAACTTCAACACTCTTCCATGTGTTTGGGTCTAAATTGTGCACCTGCAAAGAGAAAAAGGGATGATTTCCACCCCGCGAGCTTACACACGTACGCACACCTTATGCGGCACGTATGTGCGCCATGGATTTTTTCTGGACTTCCTAATGGTTCTCAAAACCTATCCTTTCTTCTTCTGCCTTTCCAAAAGGCATAATCTCCACAGTTACTGCTTAATTCACTCCATTTTAAGCCAGCACAAAGCCTTCACTTCTTGTGCATTCAGGAAACCTGGATTTAAGATTAAGCTGTATTCTTCTGTCACATTCATTAGCCCTAACAAAATTAAGCTCTGATTAGAAACACTATCCATTCAGTAATCTGCACGCACCTTTCGATCTAGAAAGAAGCCGCACGAATTCTGAAGTGCAAACAAGGCAGGTTTCAATAACCTGACTAAATCTAGTGGGTTCCCTAAATTGCAGGGTTGCCTTTAATATGGACCAGATGAAGTGTGCGCAGTAGGAAGGTAAAGCAAGGCCTGAAGATGCCATCAGCCTCAGACCTGCAGTCTGCTAGGCACACCTAAACTTACAGTTACAGCAAGCAGAGCTGAAAACAGATACTCCCCTTCTCTGTAGCACAGCCATTGTTACAGTTCATCCACGCACTGGAAGTACAGTGACAACTATTCCTTTGTGGATGGTTTATAAATACGTTTGCCACTATAGATAAAAAAGTCTCCTGAAGAGACCTGTGAACTGAATCAGCTGTCCAGGGAGGAAAACAAAGAGTATCGCCAGCCTGGAAAATTCACAGAGGCAGCTTCAATACCTAGCTCTACAGAAGTGTACAACGATAAACTCCAATAGCCTTGTGGAACCTGTTCTCAAACAAACTTGTCAGCCCAAGCAGCACTGGCACATCTAAGGTAAAAGAACATGAAATCAAAAAGAATTTACTGAAAAAGTATTTAAATATGGGTGGGTGAGAACCAAGCATCTGCACTGACCTCAAATAAAAAATAAAAACTTTTTCTTGTTCCTGCATGTCGTTAGGTGAGACAGCTTGGCCACCTCAGAAGGATGTGAGTAATGCTTTTCTTGGTGTACATTAGTCACTGGTGGGACTTTGGCTTTATGCAGTAACTATCCACCACTACCAAGTATAGAATACTTTATCTAGAGGACTGTGTGGTGAGAATATGGCTAACACTCGGGATCCAAATCCCAACTCACGTTCTCCGACGTCCCCAAATCTGGTTTATGCCAGGTCTCAATTTTTATGAAGAAGTCGTCTTTCATGTATTCGTTCTGTAAGAATTAAAACCACAAAGCACGAGTGATTACACACCTCTGCTTCAATTTTCAAAAATGGTACTTACATATAAGTCACTACTAAGCCTTGACTAGCAACACATTCTATTTAAACTATAAACAGCCCCCTTACCTACCCACAGAAATAGGTATGATGAGACAAGTAGTATCTAAACCTTAATCAGCTACAGCAGTTAAGTACTAAATTAAAACCAGTCATGTTTGAGAAATCCAAGTCTAACTTTGTGCATACAAACAGAAATAATGTTGTCATTTCCCATATTCTTCCTCAGCCCTGAAATTCTTTACCTCTATGTTTTGAGTAATTTTCAAATTATTAATACCACAGTTAAGACAAAACAACTAAAATACATTTGCATGAAATTTTTAATAAATGAGACTATTCTGGAGAGGCGGGGGTAGCAGCCAATAAATATTAGATGTTCCTGTAAGGCACAGTTATGAACATGAAGGTCCAGCTACTGCTAAATTCTATGTCTAAAGACTAGCACAGAACAGTTCTAATTCCAGAAGTAAGAGCAGACACCAGGGTGCACACGCTATCACCATGAGTCAAGCTGAACAGCCCACATAGCCCACGTGTGGCACCCACCTAGCAACAATTTAAACCAACTTTGCAAGTGAGCAGGTACAGCAATTTAACATTAAACTTACAAGCTTCCTTAAACAGGTCACCAAAACACACACACGGGGAAATAAAGTCTTAATGATCTCTTTCCCACATATCTTAAATAAAAACCAAAACCCGCCAAACCCCCAGCTACAGCGATCCACTTCGATTCTCAGTTAACCTGTTCCAGCTGAGGCAGGACTTCCCTTTACAGAAACAGGATTTCAGACAGGGACTGATTTCATTTCATTACTCTTCCTGCATTCAGCAGTGTAGAAACCTCTGATTTGGCACTTTCCCCCCCCCCCCCCTTTTTAGCATTATGTCTTACCAGGACAGACACTATGCAGCTGTACTGGTAAGTAAAGGCATAAAAGATGATGTAAAAAATGAAAGCATTTCTCTGACAATTACAGTTCTTTCTAACTATAGCTAAGTGCAGATAAATAAAGTAACAAGGAGCTCTATGCCAGGAACCCTGGCCAGACATGCAAAAGGCTGGAGCCAGAGTCAATTGTAGCAGTAATAACAGATAAACTGAATTTCAGAAATCCAGCATAGTACTGACAGTAATTCAAAGACTCACCGTCACAACTGGTCATTGGAAACCCGTGCAATGAAAAGGAAAAGAAAACACAAAGCGTTATTAGATACAATCGCTTCTGAAAAGCCTCACATATAATGGCGGTATGTGTAAGAAACATTCACGATTAGTCTAACCGCATCTGCGGGCACTGTCAGCAGAGTTCAGCACACTTTGACTGGCTAGCCTTAATCTTAGAACTGTTATAAGATACTTGAAGCTATTCAACAGAAACACAAACAGAGCCTCCTCTTAGAACCTAGGCAACTGAAAGTACCAGAACAACGCAGTCACCTTATTCTAATGGACTATGAAGAATTAAGTTCTTTTCAACAGGCTCTGTCTGAATCACCTCTTCAGCCTTGCCCTAGGAACGCTGGATACTACGACTCTGCAGGAACGAGTAAACTGCTCCACTGAGGCTGCTCTTCAGAAGCATCTCTCTTGCAGGAGAGGAGATCTCAGAAACGCAACATTAAAATCTGAAGTATCTTTTCCACTTGATGGCACCCTCTTTTCTCCTAAACCATTTAAGAGCAACGCTCAAGTGAACCCTGACAGCAAAACACAACAGGATACGTACTTGTTCTACAGTAGGGATATGCGTTCCAAGCCTTCTCATGGAACACCAGAGAGCCTTCTGGAGCAATCATCCTTACAAAACCAGGAACTTTACTGTGTAAAAACAAACATTGACAACATTTTAAAAATTTCTGCCATCTGAAATTCCTCATAGATTTCTTCAACCCCAGTAAGAAAGGCACATTCTACCTAAGCACTTTAAAGGTTATGACGTACAAGTTATCCACGGTTAAATACGAAGGAACTTCAACAATGTTACTGATCACAAAATAATTAAGATAAAAATGGAAAAGGTCACAAAATAATTAAGAAACGAAATGGGGAAGGCAGCAAGATAATTGAGAGTGAGCTAGAAATAATTTTGGAAGTGCTATAATCACGATGAAAGCTGTACTTCTCTCTTCTCTTGAACAGCAAAGACAACTGTTGAGGGAGGGCACAGCCCAAGAGATCTCAGCTCCAAACCCTCTAGCAAAGCTGCAGGTTCATCGGTAGCCTTTAACTTGGCCGGCCTGCAGCCGGGACGGCAGGCCATGCAGCGACTTCAGCTGTGCCTGAGGAGAACCGCAGCCAACTGTAAATGTATCCAGCTCTGCAACCTTTTAGATCTTTCTTCCCCCAATTATATATATGCCTTTTAGAGTGTTTTTAAAGAGCATTCAGGTAGTAAGAACTCCTTCTCGAATACCAGATCATATAAAATCATTCTTCCTTTACAACGCAATAACCGTTCTCATTTTCCCTATCCTTCTTTATCAACATTCCCGTTCTTTCGGCTATCCCACAAAGCATCGGTGATACCAACCCATCACTTCGGCTGTATACTAAGAATCTGACTTACTTCTACTGAGAGAAACATTAGCCTGTTCACAGATCTCGCATTGTGCGTGGTTCTCCGTTACTCTAACCCACATATTTAAAATCAACTGTATTTCACATTTTCCCACTCACTGGAGCATTCAGTGACAATTCAGCAAATTAAAGAGTGGTAGAAAACCCCAAGTACCACAGAATAGTAACCAATGGAAGGCTGCCCTCGCTTTTAAACATTTCTCACTCAACACCAACTGACCATAATGTCTATCAGTGTTTTTCTCACCTCTTTAAATGATAGATTTTGTGAGTATACTGTCCCTTCTCGCCATCCTTTTCATAAGGCTCATTTTTTAAGACCTGAATTCCTTCACCACCTCCTGTTTCATTCTTGCTAGCTTCTGCCACAGAATAAAGTTGCCCAACTTGATACTGAAAAGAGAAGTAAAATTTCAATATAAAAGTTAGCCAAAACTTTTAACACATTAAAAAAATGTAGCTGTTTCCAGTGAAAATTTGGTAGTACAAACAAAATTATGAGGCAAGTAAAATACACCACAAAAAATATTTAGTGAAATATGACAATCTGCTGGCAAAATTGCTTTGTAGTTCATGAGTCTACACTCAGCTCGTTTGACATCAATGCAACACTTTGTTACAGCACACCAAATATGTTATTCTTCAATTTTCTCATCCTAAAAGCCAAGTATATATATTATTCATAATTGTATAAAAGAAATATAACTTTTAGTTTACAAGATTTTGAAGTGACTGAGCCTCCCAAATTCACACTTTTAACCAACTAGATACTGCCCTCACAAGACCCACAAAATGAAAACCGTAGAAGAAAAAGTGTAACATTTTCCCTCCGATGTACGTTTAGACATCCTACTGTGACTTCCATTTCAATGGATCTCAGCGCCGTTTAACTGCTGGCTTGGAAGTTGGCTTTAACTTCAGATCTTGGAAGATGATTCCTACCTTTGCCTTTAGGAAAAGGCTTGGAGTCACTCAATGCCTTGATCAGCAGGAAAATTCTGCTGCAGAATTGCACAACTTTCTTGTTTGCAAGCAGTGGAGTGGCTCAGCCACAGCTAAAGGCTCTTTGCCCGCAGGCATCTGCCTCCTTTGAAACTCCCTGGTCTGCCAGAGGGTGACTCTGCTCGACTGGTGGGTCACACACGTGGGTTACCACGTGTGGCAGACTGGTGGGGCACAGCAGAGGAAACTGTGGATCCAGGCTAGTCAGATTTAAATGAGACACTAACATCCTCCCACCCACCGCCCCAAAAGAAAAGCAGGTAGGATGAGGACATACCTCTTGCACGGAGCAAGGTAAAACCACTCGGCTGAAAAAGAGCAAATTCAACAAAATGAATAATTAGGCTTCATCGTCAGATAACAGAAATAAACTGTAACAAAGACATTTAAAAAGGAAGTGTCAAAATGAGTTAATTCAAGTTTTCTTTTTAGAAATGCTCTGCAATAGTCGAGCTGCATGGATACAACGCAACAAACCCAAGTGAAATGCAATACAGATACGTTACAAAATGGAAAAAAAGGTGGGGAGGGGTTGGGAACATTAGAAGCAGCAGAGAAGAGCCAGGAAATCTAGGAGCTACTTCCAGCTCTGCCATAACTGCCTATGGTGCTGAATTTGATTAAACTTTGAGGCACGAGCTTTTTTCATGTGTTACACGGTAAGCAGTCCTGTCTGTACAATTTAAAAGGACAAACGTGCGGGCCCTCAGAGCCTACAAACAAATTTTGGCAATTACAGCAGTTATGAATCATTTAAAAAGCAACCACAGCTCGTAACCCGTTTAGGTGGCAGAAGCAAGTGTGTTTTAGGCAAACAGTTTAGTTCTCACACAATACACTGTACAGTTAACAGCAGCATAGGGGAAGCAGAAGTCGATTTATCACAGCAAAGGGACACAGCACAGACAGTATTTTTGTTTCACCTTACATAATAAAACAGACAAAGACAATGCAAATCATTATTGCTGCAAAACAACGTCACAGAACGATTGCGTTGTTCCTAGGGCTCCTAAGGGTTGTTCCCTCCTCTGCTGACCACCTTATGGCCATTCAGATTCAATGCAATGCAACCATCCTGAAAGCAGGATTATAAATTTAGCCTGTCTGCTGCTCTGCAGAGGAAGAAAGTTACAGTTAGCTGATTCAACTCCTGCTACCCTCTGCTGTGCCCAGACCTTATCAACAGTGAGTTTGATACATTTTTTGTTTAGGTACTACTATGAAAACTACTTCAGCAGCTGGAGTGCCCTGCACCCCCCTGCACAGCAGAAAATGCACCAACCTGGGGGAGACAGAAACAGTCACCCTGTGGACCAAATTCAGCCTGCCAATTTCCACACAACAACTTCTTTGTGCCTTACTTCGTAAAGATTTTTCTATTTCAGCCCATTATGTGCCTCACTGAAATAGTTTGTTTCGTTTTAAAAAGACTGTGAAACCTTCAGAGAGAAACTGAGAAAAACATAAGTGGCCTCAAACACTGGCAAGCGTCAGGCTGAAAGCAGAGCTTGCATTCAAACAGACAACGGCCAAATTGCAGTCAAAATAAAATTCCTGTCAGGAGCCCTATTGTGCCTCATTTTACCTGACAAAAAAGTCCTTAAACTGTTTTTAAAGGTGGCTGGCACGACCAGCAGACAGAAGACACCTGTCTCGGCATTAGCAGATGCTGACTCAGTACCTGGGGGACGGGTCTGTGGCTTGCAAGGCAGTACAGGAGGTTTTCGGGCAACTTCAGCTTTAGTCTTTAACAGGACAATGCATAAAACAGGACTAGAATCAGGGAAACACAGCAAATGTACAGCTACAAGGAAAGGTGAGGATCAGAACGGAAGAATCGTAAGGAACGGGTTTATTTGAATTCAAGAATGATGACAGCTCAACAATTCAAAAGAGCAAGAAAGCAAAGAAATCTGCACAGAACTTGTAAGCACAGAGCCCACCATTATCTCGTAGGAAACACAACAGTGACAGGCAGCTTCTCCTGCGAGGGCGGGCGCCAGCTCTCGCCCTAACGCCAGACCAGCGGGACGGGCGGCTCTGCACGCCGCGCCGCCGGACAGGGCCCCCGGCCTCGGGCCCGCCCGTTCGCACCTACTCTCTGAAGCTTTGCTGCACCTCTGGGGCACCCCTGGAAGCCTGTCTGGAACCCAGCAAACTCCAGCTGACGTTACTCCGAGCCTGCCCACCGCCTCTGCTAGCGCAGCAGAGCGCACACGTTACCGCACTGAGGCAGCTGGAAACCAAAGGGCTGGGGGCACAAACCGGCTGGCGGGTGCTGGCAGAAGGCCCGAAGGGAAAGATCTGCCCGGCAACGCGGAGCTCGGCACCAGCGGGACAGGCGACACCGACACCGCTCCGCGGCTGCCGCCGAGCAGGACGGGGCCCG